>JZLH01S0076568.1:48519-63363 GCA_001188425.1 Eucidaris tribuloides | reverse complement strand
CACACACACACACAACACACAACACACACACACACACACACACACACACACACACACACACCACAGTGGCGTATAAAATAGTTACTATCACGGGTGGATACAGATAAAATTCCAAGGGTGTGGGGGTACCAGGTTGGGTTAAGCAAGTGGATTAAGTTTTGTTGACGAAAATAAAATTGTATTATCATGTCAGCCCACGATATTTTGTATTACACCTAACACAAAATGTTGCAAGAATCAGTCAATTTGCTTAGTAGGTCCAGATGACTTCGTTATGCGAGCCAATGTACCTATGCACCCCACCCCATACCTCCACACCGGTGACTGTATAGCGTGTGCTAGATACATACTGACTCCATGAGACAGTGCTGCGTGTAGTTAACACCATGCATGAAAACTACGTTAAAAGACTTAGAGTATTTATTTTTAAAGACTGTGTACTGTTTGTGATTTGCAGACTAAACTGTTTTCACTCAGACTTGATCCAACTAAAGACATTCTTATACGTACGATTCCTTAACTTTGAATAGCGTTTTCGATGGGGTTTTCAAAATTTGGGATTCATAAGTTATACAGTTTTTAGCTGCATGGATCATCAATCATTTAAAATTGGGTTAACCCTTTTTTTCATGAAGCCTGCTCAATCAATTCCCATTAATTTCTGTTTGCTGCCATTGTATTCCATGTTGTTATTCATCTAACCTTCTTATCTGTTGTCGACCTCTTCTTCTTATGCTTGTCCTTCGTTGCATTTGTGTGAGTAATTAATGTGAGTAGTGAGTAGTGTAATGATGTAATGTGTTTAAATAATTACGTACAAATAATGAAATATGTGTAAACAATGTGACTTTACATATAAATAATTTTAAAAAATCATAAATAATGCCCTTTTGGTAATTGATTTGGGTAACAAACGTCGCCTCATATAGAATATGCATATGTGAATCATTAAATTTATGTAACAGTTTGTTCATTAATATGAATTGTTGGATTTTTGCCAACAGATTACTGAGTACTGCGACAACGGAGCACTTAATAGTGCAGTCCGACATAATGTGCAAGCACCAAACAGGCAGAATATGATTTGCAGAGAGAGAAGTGCATGGGAGGTAAAAACTATATATGTTTGTATATATATATTTGAAGTAAGGATGAATTTACTTCTGAGTGGCTGACTGTCATGTTTCATGCTTTATTTTGCTATCGTCAGGGCCACTGATACGGTATTTGGTGTTAACATATATAAGAGCGATATATCATATATATATATATATATATATAATATATTAGTATATATATATATATATTATAGCATTGACGGACGGCATCCATAATTAATCTGATGTACTACTTATTATCCAGTTGCCGACGCAGTTTTTTTCCCATTATTATGTTATATATATATATATACTATATATTTATTATAATTATAGTATATATATAATTAAATTTATTCCACATAAAAAATATTTCCAAAAATAAAATTATGTAAACAAAGTTTATTATTTATACGACAGTTTTACTGTTATGTGAATACATATAAAGTGCGGTTTACTAGTTTTCCAAAAAAAGTTGACATGTGTTCATCTGTTTACTTTGATTGTTTTCAGTTTCCTCAAAGGTAACAACAAATAGCAAAATAGGTATTCTTAATCAGAAATGAGTAAAAATAATATACTATGATTGGCCTTAAACATATTAACATGAATATTAATTCGGATTATATATACATAACTACAAGTTGATATACATTTACAAATGTGCGAAGCAAAAACTTCAGGTAACAATAGAACTGAACGCTGCTGGTGTGCGTTGGCATTATTGTATCGAGCACGGCATGGGATCGAGTGTTTTTGAGCGAACGATGGACGATTAGAAATTAATTAAACCAATGTGCGGCACAAGTTTCTAACAGCGAATATTCGACGAATTAATAGTGTTTTATGTAAGCATGTTATCCGCAAGCTAAGCTAAAAGATTTAAACAACAAAAATTGGTACATCAGCGTTCTCATAACCCTTTGGGCGAACCTCCAACGAATACCATGCGTTCAACGTAATACTAACGGTTTGAAAATGTGTGCGATTTTTAAAACAAATTAGGCACAGTTAGTAGTTTGTACGTATTTCCTAGGATCAATTTTCGCCAGACAGAACTTTAATTAGGACTATCCTTAAATCTACGTAAATTTTTTCCAGTCACCTGCATAACTCCATGTGCAGGCTAATGCGGTTCGCACCCGAGGATTTGTCGGGACAGAAATCCTCACCCCTCCTTCCAAGCGCTTGACACGACTCCACGGTTATTCTCATTAAAGGGAGGCAGTATTAAACGCACAGTACTTGTCCTTGACACATACTGGAAGTATGACGGAGAAAGCGTTGACTCTTCCTTCGACAGGCTTAGTGTATAAGTTTGCTTATATATCAGAAACTCCCAGGGTAAACCAAATGACGTGTAAATTATCCGGCCCTCTTTTTCGACGTCACATTAAGACCAAGATCACATTTACTTCAGTTGTGTCCAGCTGAGCTTAAGACCTCCCCCCCTATTGACAGCAAGATAATGGAGTCAGAAATCACCGATTATTTTAGTCGTTCCAGGTGGATTTAACCCCCCCACCGCCCGCCCCCCCCCGCCCCCCACACCGCGGCCCCGCCGCCCCCGCCCACCCCCCCGCCCTCACCCGCCGCCCCCCACCCCCGCCCGGCCCCCCGGCCCCGCCCCCCCCGCCCCCCCCCGCGCGCCCCCTCCCCCCGCCCGCCCCCCCGCCCCCCTCCCGCCCGCCCCCCCCGCCCACCGCCCCCCCGCCGTGCCCCCTCCGCCCCCCTCCCCCCCACCTGCCCCCCCCCTCCTCCCCCCGCCCCTCGCACCCTCCTCCCTCACCCCCCCGCTCCGCCCCCGCCCGCCTGCGCCCCTCCCGCCCCCCCCTCCCCCCCCCCCGCCCCCCCCCCCACTTACGCGTTATGTTGGTTAGGACTGTGGGTATTGCACCAAATGAACGCCTTTTAGAAAAAAATTCCCTAGTCTCCAGATTGGTATTGCAAATATCATTACAAATTTATTTAAATAAAGTTACTGATAAGAAAAAGCCTTTGTTCTCCAATCGTAACATGCGCATTAATGAAATAATCGACTAATTAGTGAGGAAAGTTTTTTAGTCCCATTCGTAGAAGAAAGAATCACCGTCGACAGCGATTTAACAGAGACGAACGTTACTCACTAGATCGATCTTTATGTTATTAATATTTATGAATGCCTATGGCTCTATATTAATGCACATTGGAATGTCCTGGAGAACGTATTCTTTTGAAAGAACCTAATAAAAGCCATTCACGCAGTTCTCCATTATTTATAGAATGGCTACTCTAAATGCGTCGCCACAGTTCCTATTCAGTTTTTAAACATCTGCAGATTCACAGAAATATTGTGTGACTACATAGGTTGTCAAGCACTACTAGTTTTTCGAACGAGGATATGACGGAGAGACATTCCAGCCACGTAATTTATTTTTGCACACATGAAAGTCTCCTGTAATTTGTACACTGATAATATATACTTGGTCACGACATTGTAAATAACCGTCATAATAAAATTCTCGAAAACGCGCAAGTTGTTTTTGCAGAACAAACGTGACATAGAATTTTAGTCACCAGGAATTTGTAAAATACCAATGATGGGACCACGAAAAGTCTCGATATGCGGCCTTGCCCTACAGTATAATGCTACCAGTGTTTCTGGTAAGGTCTTTAAGAAAATAAGCCCTAAAAATTGCAATTCAAAACGATCATTAAGAAGTGCTTTTTAAAAGTGAAAATCATTGAGCGACCATTCTAGTTTTCCCCTTAAAACTGCTGTTTTGCAGAATTTTCGTTTGCTGACAAGAATTCACATGCCGATTTTCATCAATACATAATTTTAGAGCATACTGTCGGAAGCTTTGTGTTCTAGGGTGTTTATTTGTCTATTCCAACACAGAATGCAAAGTTTGACATTTTTTAAGTGAGGCTTCCACAATGTTCTATAGTGTCTTTAACGTGAACACTTGCCACGTTTCTTTTTCCACGTCATGCTTTTTGAGACAGTATCAAATTAAATGACTTTCCAAAGTGTAATGTCAAAATCGTTATAGTAGGAGTAGAAAGACGTGTATACTGACAGTATTCATATCATTCATATCATTCTTGGTATTCTTCTTCTTCTTCTTCTTCTTCTTTTTCTTCCGTTTACTCGTATGACGAAGTACTGAAATTATACTAACAGTAAAATCTAAAGGGTATCAGCTAATGCAACACATATATATTATATAGAATCACCACACTCCTGGACGAATTGTACAGTGGCCTTACGCTGCGCAACATCACCCAAAAGCTTATCGTGGGCCGGGGTGGCTTGGGCCAGAATTTGCATCATTCTTCTTGGTACAGTGGACAGTCCTGAAGTATGTGGTTGGTAGTCTCTTCCTCCACGCTGCAGTCGCGCATAGCAGTGCTTCCAGTATTAAACATATTGGAAAGGTGAGCCTTCAGTCTATTGTGCTCAGTACGAAGACGAAAAATTGTAACCGGCTCCTTCCTTGACAGTTGATGGTAGGGGTCGAGTTTGTTATGCCTGGGGTGATCATCCTTCCACTTTTCAATCATCATGTGGCGTAAAATGGTTTTGGCTTTCTTGCAGGTAGACTTCTCATTTACTTGATCCTTGGTTGCACCCTCTTTGGCCAATGCATCTGCTTTTTCATTTCCTGAAACATTGCGGTGTGCTGGCACAAACTGCAGGACGAGCTTGTCCAGCAACCTAGATAGAGCGAGAAAATTTACAGAAAGTGTGGCAGGGTGTCTTCCTTTTTTTATTTAGGAGAGTTCGAAGAACAGACAATGCATCTGTGAAAAGAGCAACCGACTTTACAGTTATAGTTGTGTCCTCGATAAGAACTTTTGTTGCCTCTTCCATGGCTTTCACTTATGCTTTGTAATTAGGGCACATAATTATGTCAGTTGGGATTGCGATTTTTTTAACCATCTGGGTGCTTAGTGTAGATGCCACCTCCTCCATTTTTAGATTCATTTTCGGCAGAGCGATCTGTGTCATGTATCCATTCATTGTGGGGGTAATTCTCTCCAATCATGGCAAGTGTCAGTGCTCGCCTTTCATTCTTTGTTTGATGACCTTGATTTGTTACTAGAAGGACTGCGTTCCTGATGTCAAGAGGAAGATGAGATAGATGTGGTGGCATTTCCTTGTGAGTTTCATGCATTCTGGAACCATTTCCGTTACTTCTAGTTTTTCTAGGACAAGGTCCCTTGATAAACTAAGGAAACTAGATCTTTTCAATCGCCGTTTGGATGGGCGCTGTATTCTTGCATACATGGGATGGTGTTCAAGTTGTTTGGATTTTTCTCCCTGCGTGATGATTTTAATGTGACATCTCTTTTCAAATGTCTGTATCTTTGTGATGGTCTCCATGGCAATTATTGGTGTTGTTTTCATTGCTCCAGTACTGATCCTAAGGCCGGGCTTGGTTTTGAAGTCGGCTTAGATTACTTTTGGCAGCTGTTGCCCATGTAGATGCACCATACCCGAGGACACTTCGTGCATCTCAACATAAAGTTTCTTCAATACACCCTGGTCTGCTCCCCAGTTTGTTCCAGCCCGGTTTTTCAACAAAGCCTTCGTCGTCTTACATTTTGTGCATTTTTAATGTGGCATTTCCAGGTCAGGTGCTTGTGAATGGTAACTCTGAGGTAAGTTAAGCTCTGAACCTGTTGGAGTCTATTGCCTTGAAAGTAGAGCGGGGGTTGCTTGCACTTTGTTGACAGTGAGAATGTGGAGAAATTAGTTTTGCTCTTTTTCAAAATGAAATGTGCCCTTTTTGAAAAAGGCACCCTTTTCCTTCCTGAAGGTGATTCTCTTGTTATTTATTATATTTTATGTTATATTTTCTTCTTTTTCCATTCATTTTATTCCTTTTTTGCCCCTGACGGGGCATGTTTACAGTACAAAGAATACATAATTGGGTAAATTATGTTCAACGGTCATTTTGTGCGTCAAAAGGGGCATTTGGCATTTCATCTTAATGCCCCCATGGGGGAGCAAAATTAGGCCCTCATACTGTTTGCCCCACTACCCCTCCCCCATTTCACCGTAAGACAAATAGTGACATTTTTTTTCTAAGCTAAATGTGCCTTCTTTTGGTTTGTAGGCCCTTACCCGTACTAAGTTAAGTGATTCTTTTTAATAAACGCACTTTCGTCACTGAAGGTTATTTATTTTTCTTTTTTTATTGTTTTTATATTTTACATGTACGTATTTTTGCCCTTGCCAGGGTACGTCGTCAATAGAAAACTTTGTTCAACCGACGAAGAGGCAAATTATGTACCTAAAAGGGGCATTCGGCCTCTAACTTTAGTGGCCTCGGGATTGGCAAAATTAGGCCCTCTCCATCTTTTATTGTGATAACATTTTATGTACTTTTCAAGCGATGAAACATGTCCTTCGTGAGAGAACTATCCCATGGTTGTCTTGTATTCTCTTCAACAAAGCAAATCACTTGTTGGGGAATTACTGCCCCTATTTCTGTAACAGAACTTTGCGTATTTTACAACAGGGGCGTCGATCCAGGGGGTGGTAAGGGGGCGGTCGCCACCCCAATGAAAATATTGGAGGGGGGCAAACATCGATTTGACCCCCCCCCCAATAATTTTGACAACTTGAAAAATTCATGAAACGTAATGCAAGGAAACGTCTAAAAGTAGTGCAAGACACAACAAAACCATTAAATTTATATTGAAAATACTACTAAACATATTTAATTTTCATTTTTTTCGCAAAGTTCTATACTACACTTTGGCGCACGGAGTGCGTCGAACATTTTTGAATTTTTTCTTACTTTTGCCATCCCAATTCGAAAAATTGATCAACTCCCCTGTTCTACAATATACAGCATGACTGCATAATCATTAAGTATATTTAGATACGCTAGGCCTATATTGTGCAGATGGGCCGGGTACTTAAAAGTTGTAACTAGCCCCAGAATAGACCACAAAGCGAATTTTACAACCTAAATTTTCCAAATTTTCCCAAACTGCTCGCTCGCGGGGTAGATATATATTCATTTCATGCTTTAATAATATATCCCCTTCAAAAAGGTTTTGTTACACTTCAAAAGATTCTGAGTTATAATTAGCGCCAGAATACACTACAAAGCGAAATTTACAACTTAAAATTTCCACTTTTCCCAAACCGCTCGCTCGCTACGGTCGCTCGCGGAGTAGATATATATTTCATGTTTTCATAATCAGCAATGCCCTTCAAAAAATATCACTGTGCTCAAGTACATTTACCGCGGAAATATTATCAAAAACGTTAATAAGATGGTTAATAGTCAGGCCGTGCTCCAAGCCCCTTCTCTCGACACATAAGTACCCCCTTCTGTACCCCTCCTTTACTTTTTTTTGGCCTTCCCTTTCCCTGTGTCTGCCTAATCGAAATTTGCGTTACTTTGCTCGCCCTACTGACATGTGGATTTATTGGCTGAGATATCTCAGTGAATTTAGATAACCCCTTGCTGCCATTGACGATTACATTTCAAACAGTTGTTATCATTAAAAGACTTTGTTCCCCACTTGGTGCAGGCTGCAGAAAATATCATAGGCGATGTCCTAGCAGATGGTGAAAGGCTGGGCTTGGTGGAATTTTCTACATCTGGAAGGATTCTGAGCCCGATTGTGAGCATAGGAACTGGTACAAGACAACAACTAATAAATGCACTTCCTACACTTGCTAGTGGCGGCACAAGCATTGGTTCAGGTAGGCACGATAAATTGGACCCGTCACACTGCGCCGTATAACGATTCCGTCTGCCCCGTGTAAAATATTGACTTCATACCCTGGCCTCAGACGGTGTCAGACATTGGCAAATGGCCATGAACGGTAGAAAGGAAAGCATGAGTAACGTTTCAATACGTCTGAGAAACGTCTGCTTAAGTATAAGTAACGCATTCATTCAGCCCAGCTTACAGAACAGTGGACGCATGAGTAAGTAATGTCTGCGTAAGTATGAGTAGCGAATGAAACGGTTGGAAAAAATGCTGAAATACGTGTTTCAACATTTGGGTTACGTCTTATAAAAGGCCGAGCTCCGCCTATTGCCTCATCACAACAGTCGTAGCTCATAGACGGTCCACATCGATTGTTCTAAAATTATATAAAAGGTACTGTTCCCACTGCGCCGTTTAACGATTCCGTCCGAAGAAACCAGAACACATACGTTTATTGGACGTTTATTGGACTTTGAATACGTTTCAGCTGGTTTACAGACGTATCTAGACGTTGACAGACGGCGCTAGAAGCTTGAAACTTTGGACATGTTCCAAGTTTGAAACGGCCAGAGTAGACTTTTATTGACTATTAGTGTAGAAACGGATAAGATTCCGCCCGCGTTAGGATAAAAATGGCAAAAGACCGCCCGAGTAGCATATGAGAACTGCCAATCGCGATCGGAAGCTATTGTGATTAAAGGGCTGTCAAAAGGGGTATTGTGTGAAAATATGATGTTTAAAGACAACAACGATCACAGTTTAAAAACAAATGTGAGCAACATATCCTCCATATTCTAAGTGCCTTCGTAAGGCCTAAAAATGAAGACCTGAAAATATAATTATTCAGTGCTTTAAAAAGTGAAAATCTATGAGTACTCGTGTTGACAGAATTCACCAAGCCCATTTCCTCCCATAGACTGTGTGTAGATCTAGACTATGTTATACTTCACCACAGTAATAATTCAAGGGTGATGTTTATGTATGCATATCTTGTCAGTGGCAGCATAACTTTCCAAACTGTTGTATTCTAGGATGTTTATTAAACCATTTAAACACTACTATGTAGCTCAGATATCAAAGTTTGACAAAGTTTTAAATTGAAGCTCCACAATGTTAACAGAATGGCTCTCATTTTTTTTTTTTTTTGGGGGGGGGGGCCTAGCGTCATACTTCCAAAATTCCTCCATTCTTATTGGCACTTTACATCGTAATGTACGAGTTGGTACACAAGTGCAATACAGTAAACTTGTTATGAGCCATGGCCTATATGTTGAATTACCACTTCACAAACTTGTACTATTATAATTTCTACTAAGATTCGACCCGTTAGGTAATAGACATCTTATTTTCTATATTATGTTCAATCAAAGATAGTCAGAACCATAAAATACCTGTTCAAAAGAGATGATACTTGAGAGCATCTCGCAATTGCCATTTGGTATACTTGATGGTTTAGCCCTGACGGCCCAAAGTGAAACTGCTCTCACCTTGTCTATTGTAGTATAGTTCAAAGACCTCTACTGTGAATTAGTCACACTTGTATTATAAGCTAAAGAGGGCGACATTTCCGTTACTGTTTTTGTCGAGGATGGTGGTTGGTGGTGACTTGTGGAATATAACACCGTGTTGTGATTCCCTCTCTCTCTCCCAGGTATAATAAGTGCTGTCAACCTTTTGACGCAAGAACCAGTGACGTTTCCTAGAAAAATGATCGTTATCACGGACGGACAAGAAAACACATTCCCCTATATCGCAGACGTAATCAGCCTTGTAAGGATTTTTTTCTTTCGATATGTTATATTTATTTCGATATATTATTTTAATTTCGATATGTTATATTTATTTCCACATACAATTAACAAAACGCTACAACCGATCAAAATAATTATACATATGGAATTATTATGGAGAGTAATCTGGTCATACGAGTTCAGCTGCCGACTTTCCGGCTTATGCTGTTATGTTACATGTAAGTATTTTCGGCAATAATTTCACAATCGATTTATTGACCTGGTTTAATCTGAACCTTCGGAAAAAGAGGCGTTGTAATTACAACCCTTCTAATGTTTGAATTGACGAATCCTTTTCCCATTTCTTGATGAATGAACTCCTTGGTACATTTAATTTGTGTGATTCGGAATAGCAACCCTTCGGAAAGATAAACCTTCCGAATGACTGGAAGATTCCCTGTGGCCAAAACAATTTTTAGAACTATGGATCTAGAAACGGTTTGAGATAAACATATTTCATAACTACAGTACATTCTCATTATCTTGTTATCTGGAATGCAGTGGCGCAATGGGCCAAATCATTTGGGAAACGAATACACACACCGTTGATCACCATAAGCCTCTCCGTAACATGATCAAATTTCATTTGGGGGTTCAAGTACCCCCACCCCCCCCCCCAAAAAAAAAAGGGGGTGCGCCAGTGTGAACTCTTAGGGGGCGACAGTTAAGTCCGTCGGGAAAATATCCTCCGGAAAAAAACTTTCTCCCGAAGATCCTCGGAGTTTTTATTGCAAAATTTGTCCTGCCAGCGAAACAAAATTAGTCCTCGCGGCCAAAAAACAAACATCGGGGGGGGGGGGGCAAGAAATTCAAAGATCCATTCAGATCCCATGAATCTTACTACTTTGACAGAAATATGGCTGACCACCTCCTCTCCCCCCTCCCCTCTGTCCTGCCGTAAACCCCCAATCTGACGCCAGTGTACAGGAAAGGACGTTATTGGATGATTTTGTGAGATGTATTATTTGTATTGCCTTTCATAACCAACAATGTAAAGGTACTTAACAACAATATCACTGCGTGCACCATAGCCGTTGGACCCTCAGCTGATGCTAACTTGAAAATACTGTCAAATTCAACGGGTGCTCAGCACTTTTCCCACTCAGATCAGTCAAGCTCGCTATTTCTGTCGTTCTTCCAGGCAACCACTACTGTTAATAGGGCAGGTAATGATATGTACTTTATTAATTGTTTGTATTTTTGTCATTTTATCTACTTCATGGCCATTCCACTAGTTCAAATAATCATGTAATAATGGATGTCAATCTTACAAGTGACCAAGTAAAGTTTGGCGACCTCTTCTTTCAAGATATGGAGTCGAAAATTAATTTCTACATTCTCTGAAAGACCAGTCTAAATTTGAATAACGCGATATAAACATGATGTTAGCCCTAGGGATCGATAACCTTGTATTTTGGTGTGTGTGTGTGTGTGTTTGTGTGTTGTGTGTGTGTGTGTGTGTGTGTGTGTGTGTGTGTGTGTGTGTGTGTGTGTGTGTGTGTGTGTGTGTGTGTGTGTATGTGTGTGTGTGTATTTTCTTTCATTCCCACCTAAGGGTTCCTTTCTGTTCACCGATTAACCAGTGGCAATAAAAGACTTTGAGTGCAGACATAACATGTGGAGAGATACAGTGCATAATTCACACCATAAATGATATAAATTTAAATGTGAATAATGTGAATAATGCATTCTTATAGGGAAATATATGATATATAACCGATATAAGTATTGTTTTTTATCAAATATAACATTGTATTACATAAATCTACGTCAAAATTCTTGAGTATAATGTATACATTGTACTTATACAAACCATTATGTTTGTATTGTAAATTCTTTCCGTCTTGTATTTCTATCATATTCCCTTGTTGGAACATTGTTGGCTCTTGGTTGCCCCCCCCCCCAAATTTTTCCAAATGTTTTTCACGACGGTAAATGTTTCAAAGTCTGTATAAATCGTATTTACTTCTTTAATCTGAGATCACTTATGTACAAGTATAATGTGTTAACAACAACAGCAATGATGATGATGATGATGATAATAATAATAATAATAATAATATTAATTATAATATTAATAATAATATAATAACAATAAAAATTATAACCACAATAATGATAATTATAATAATGGATATGATAATAAAACACATAATGGTAATAGTACAGCAATAATAACAATAATTATACATGTATTTACTATTATGACTCGCCTGTATCACTGACTGTGAACGATACCCACCAAATTAACAATGTAATTATAAACAATATACTGTAAACAGAATAATTATTGTATTTTTTCTTAAACAAATATAATAAGTATACGCTGAGGATGAAGACACAAAGCTTTTACAAAGAAACGATATAGCAAAATTAGTGTACACATAAGGCTAGATTCTTAATCAGGTTTGAGGAACCAGTCACTTTCTTCTACAGCAGGTTAATTATGAAAATAACACAAGCAATAAAATGGACTTTTAACATTCGTTTAATATGGACGTTATGAATATGGGTCTTATACCAAAGGAAATATTGTCTCTAAACCTGTATGGTGATCATTTCAAGGGAATCATATCCACGAGTACCTATGGGGGGGGGGGCGCAGGGGCAAAGTACCCCCCCCCACACACACACACACACACCGACGAGGAAGAGGGACTTTTTCGCTTGTCAGCTGAGGGGGACCCACCCCGTGCAGAGAAATATGACCCAAGAAATTTGAGCCTTCGGAAAATTTTGAGTCACTACCCCCCCCCCCCGGTCTGGCAGCGGACCGATGTCGAAAGAAAAAAAAATCGCCACCCTTGACGACATAAGCCAGGTGCGCCCCTGATCATATCCATTATCCCATATTAGATTCTGCACTGATTCTACTAGCAGGCTTGGAGATTCTCTTTGTATTCAATAATTTGATGATTCAGAAAACTTTTGAGCTACAATTGGTATTTCCGTCAACAATCTAATTTTCAGACTCATACAGACAATACTATCTTAAACAGATTGTTTAAAACGCTATCTCGAGAGCGAAAGGAAAGGTTAATACGCAAATCATAATACATGTGATACTGTGGGTTTCAAATTTGTTGACATGATATCAACAAGAATGTGTATTATAGAGGATCTAGAATACTGGCTGATGATGGAAAATCTTTCATCAAAATTCAACATTTCATTGGTTTGCAGGTGAAAGTAAATACATTTGCATTATAATGTGGACTAATTCAATTCAAATGTAGTAAAACATTGTAGGATTTGGCAGTTTACGTCGGTGAAGTTTCCAGTGTTACTCCCCTTGAAGTTGAGATATTACCAATTAACATTGTCCCACGTATTGATTTCTTTGTTAGCATTTTGTCAGCAGTGGGAATTTATGTAGAGGAGTTGTCAAAACCGAAGTGTTCTGTTGTATTCAATTGCTCTCTCCTGTACTTTAGTGGCATTTTCAGAATACCATCTGTTCACTGAAAGTTTGGAAGGTTGATTTTAACATTATTTTGTTTTGCATGTACTCAATGGTCAAAAAGTCAACCGTCACTTGTCATAGGTCCTTTTTGCACTATGCATATTGTGGATAACACACAAACCTCGACAGAAAGAGAGAAAGAAAGAAAGAAAGAAAGAAAGAAAGGAAGGAAGAAAGAAAGAATGAGAAGAAGGGGAGGGAGAAAGAAAGAAAAAAACTAAGAAAAACGTGTTTTTTATCGACACGGGAGATCAGAGATATGGTCATCGTATTACATTCGTTGTCATGTAACATAATTTAGCACAGAAATATTTCATTAAGTGTCTACAAGACAGAAAAAGTGCATTACTACGGACCACAATTCTAACAATATGGAAAATCTGTGATTTGCTCGTTTTACCAGCAGGATCCAGAGAAACGTCCACCATTCTTGACGCAGATTTTGAAAGTATTCCACCACTCGGGACGTATTCTAACAGATTCTATCTCGATGAGGCTTTTACCGGCAGGCTGAAGGTGGTTGTGGACTATGTGTCGGGTTCGATGCTTTACAGCGATATAAGTCTGACAAACCCCAATGCCGTCACATTCGATAATACATCACCATTTTTCACAGACAAGGCATCATTCCAACGAGCAGAATTTAACGTGAATCAATCAAACGTCATGGTAAAATTTATTCTAGTTTACATATTTTTGTATCATATGTCCTACATTGGAATTAAGTTATTTGCATGCATTGATTGACTGGGAGGAATGGAGACTGTTTGTGTGTGTTTGTAATTTAGTTGTAGCCAGGGAACGCACTACACATCACATGGAATATGTTTCTGATATTCACTAATTTCGTCAAGATTATTGTTTGCTTAAATGTACTATGCACCCCCTTTCAATGGTAATAATTTGGTAAAGGTATACTGACACTTTATTCATGTTATTAATAGGTTTTCCGTCTTACTGATTGTTACGATCAAACCTCAAAATAAACAGTACTTAAGGTGGCCAGTTGGGTAAATTGAGCATGTCACGCACCTATTGATCCAAATAGAAATATCTCAAGAACCATGCAAGCTACCCCCTAGAAGTCAAATACCGTTGGAAAGCTTGGACTCCAAGAAATCTGAAAATAATATCTTGCCTATACAAGTGAAAATAAAAGTATGATAAAACTTTATTTGTGAGATGACAAAAAAAATGAAAATTTTCAAATGTCCATGTTTCAAACACAACTCATCAGAAGTGAGTAAGTGTACCCCTTATTCACATTAAAGTTAGAGAGAGTATGAACATTAAGCTACATTTTATGATCCCTTTTGCAAATATTCTGCTATTTTGATGCTGAAACCATTTATCTAAAAACATCAGAAAATACACACATAAACTGAAATTGTTCTGTTTATACTACAGATACCCCTAAAACCCATCATTAATTTAATAGATTAGGACGTTATTAATTATGTTTATTTCAAATTCAGTATTTTTGCCATCCCCACCCCCCCCCCCACACTCGTTTAATGAAATTTCTAATACTGACAGAGACTTGGTACACACGGTGACCTTAATGTGAAGATGTCCATTGTATTTCTGTGTGCCGAACAAAAACTTTGCCACGTAAAACACGGTCGTCGTATTTCACTTTCACATGGGGAATTCGATTACATTCCCAGAACCAGAAGGGCGTTATTGCTATATAATTTGTGCAACAATAGGCCCCCTTCTGGTTCTTATAAGTTGATTAAGATATGAGTGAAAAGCCATCAAAGTCATTTTG
>JZLH01S0076568.1:38519-46019 GCA_001188425.1 Eucidaris tribuloides | reverse complement strand
ACACTTACCCACTTATAATTATAATCTCCTTTGAATCCCATTCTCATTTCAGTCATTTCTTAACTTCTCACCAGCACAACAATGCGAAACAATTAAGCAAGAGAATCATGAAACTGTTACATTTGCATTTTATTTACACATTACTTATTCAACATCTAACTCCAATAACATATTTTATACATAATATGTGTGATTATGTTTCTCAAAATGTAACTCTCGTGCAGGGACCACACCGGTTATTACCGCTAACGTGACAGCAATCGTGACTCTAAATGCGAATCAAGTAAACAACATGGTTGTGTTAAGACTCCGCGATGACGGGGCAGGAGCCGATATACTACTGAACGACGGCATATATTCTGCATACTTTACTTCAGTCCTTGGCAGAGGGAGATACGGAGTCGAGGTAAGACATCATCTTCCATGATCATTTGACGGAGCAATGGTGGAAGGATAATTTTATTCGGCACAGAAAGGATGTATTTTCTCAATATTCAACCAATATATTTGTCGCTTTTCAAGAGGGAGTTCATTTATTTTTTTGAGACTCGCAAAGTAGCGCATTTGCTACATTATTTTCTGACAACCCTCTTCTCCATGATGACTTTAAAACCCATTGACTAGCCAACCATATGGAAAACGCTCTTAATTTTACAGTTTGATAAGCAGGATCGGAGATTTCATGTTACCAGACGGGCGATCGAATATTGTAATTTTCTTCAAAATCCAACCAATGTGTATGTCGCTTTTGACAAAATATGGTAGAAGGAAAGTTCGCATTTCTTTATTATGGTTGGCGAACCATCTTCTCAATTATGGCCAGCGCACCTTTTTAAACATTGTAACTAGTGAGCTCCTTTGTTGTTTTTGACTCGCAAACGACCGTATTTGCGCCATTATTATCGGACAACCGTCTTTTCCATGATGACTCCAAAACTCATTGACTAGCCAACCTTGTGAAAAACGCTCTTAACTTTACAGAATGACTAGTTACCATGTGCGTACGCAGGATTTTGCAAAGGGGGGTGTTCTCATTCGTGGCCAAATCCTAGGTCCAAAATATTTCCCGGTAGTGACGAAAAAATTTTCATTCCATATCCGAGGTCCAAATTTTCCCCGGTCAGTCCAGCCGCCGAAAAAGTCGTTTAGGGGGTGGGAGGCACAATACAATTTTCTTCCAAAATTGTCAAACAAGCGGGGGTGTTTGACATCTAAACCACCCCTCTTTTGCCATGTTTGAACACCCCGAACACCCCCCCCCCCCGCGTACGCGTATGCTAGTTACCACTTACATCTGGGTTGTATATGACTGGAGAACGGTTTGTTTGTTTGTTTTTGTGCTCAAGATTACACTATTACCCGGGACTATTAGACTTCATTAGTTATACTCTATTATTTTTAGTTCTTACGACCAAATAAAACATAATCAATGTTTTTAATACATGACGAAATGCATCTCTATAATGTTCCAAGTTCTACCTTACTTTATGAAAGTATATAAAGACGAAATTCATTTAAAAAAAAGACAGAAGCACAAAATTATCCTAACGTGTGGCACTATCTTCCTATTAACTTCCTTTTATATTTTTGAGAGTATTTACAATTTATTCAACCTTGAATTAAGATTGAAATTTGAGTTTAATTAATTTAACGCTTCTTACCTCCTCTCAAACAAATTTTTCATTTATAAGTCCTTAATTCACTATAAGGAAACTTTATTCCGCAGATTATTGAATTCTGATACTTTTTGATTATGGTTTATTTTTGTGTATAATATATGTATTATCATTATTTTGTATTTGACGGAATCGGAGTATGTTAAGGAAAGATTAAATTCAACTTCAAATTAGTTCATTTAAAGGTCCACTGTCAAGGGTCAACTCAACCACAGAGAGGATGTCAACTAGTCCTAAAATAAACTCCTCAAAAAAAGTTTGGAAATCTGACTTTGATCGAGTATTTCTCCCTTCTTGTAGTAGCAATTAAGACATGCTTGCTACCAGCAGAAAGATTATTTAATTTTCTTTAAAATAATACCCTACCTGTTATGATTATTTCAGCAGGGAAAAGGCAGTATTTAAAAATGTGGGATAAAGTGTAAATTGAAAGGCTGCAAAATGAACGGTGGTCGTGAAGAGTCCATAAGGAACGTGTTGTTTTGTCTGGAGTTATGTCTTTTGTTTTCAACTGGTCAGGCATGAATGTCAGTTTCAAAAAGAGCCCCTGCCACTTCATTTAATTATGACTTTAAGACCGAATAGTATGAGATCTGTTTTTAAAAGCTCATACATGTTTTTTTTCTTATTTTTCGTTTGTTTCTTTGGTTGCTTGCTTTTGCACATGTTTGTTTGAATCCATGATAGTGTTAGTGTTACAATGCACAATGACCAACAGACATTGGAAAACTCACTCATCAACAGGGAAATAAGAAATTAGGCGATTTACCGAACTTAGGCCATTTTGCAAAGCCTTTAATTTCAGAGTCATGTGAAATTTGTAATGGCAGGAGCTCTTTTTGGAAATTGACATTCATGGCTGACCAGCTGAGAACAAAAGATATAACTCCATGCAAAAGAACATGTTCTGTATTGACTCTTTATGACCACCGGCCATTTTGCAGCTTTTCAATTTACACTTTATCCCACATTTTCAAATACTGCCTTTCCCCCGATGAAATAATCATAACAAATAGGATATCATTTTAAAGAAAATTAAATAATCATTCTAATGTACCAAGCATGGGATTGATTAACTGCTACCAACACAATGGACTGTTGCAATGCCATAGTGTAAAGATTGTGGGCGGAAATCAAATATTGTATTTTCCACACTGTCATGGCTGTTTCCGTTGCATTATGGGTGTCAGTAGTGCACCCTTATTGTGATTCTAGTCATAAGAGGGATTTTTCATTCTGTCGTGACAGTGGGCCTTTAAGAACCTATTGGAATGTGAAATAATTATGTGACCTGTAAAAAGATCAAAAACAGTTTTTTGTATTTCCAATGGAAATCGTAAATCACTACAGTTGTCTCATGGTTACCATTGTACTTTGAGACTGATATGACAAAGCAAAATTATTAAGTACACCAGTAAATAACAGCAGCACACGGGAAAACACTTTGAAGATCCGGAAATACGGAATCGTCCTACCGTTCGTTGATGACATCGTAGTCATGTAAAAAAAATCCTGCACCACATTCACGGAAAAGGGTGAGTGAGTCATTTGACTCATTTGTATATAATTTTGAATATAATTTTAGGCAAAAAAATATAAGCAGTCAAATAAAACCAATTGAGGTGGCGTAAGACGAGCCTGACATTTTAAGATCAGAAGTGGCGGTAGCGATGAAGAAAATGAGAAATGGTAAAGCACCAGGGTGTGATGATATCCCAGCCGAGCTGATAAAAGAAACATGAGAAGAGGGCGTGATTCTAATGCATAAGTTATGTAATCTGATTAGGAAAAGCAAGAACTGGCCGGAAGATTGGACAATTATCAGTTTTCTTGCCACTTCCCAAGAAAGGTGATACACGGGAATGCAAAAACAACAGAACTATCTCTCTTATCTCCCATGCAAGTAAGATCCTGTTATATGTTGTTGTGGAGAGGATCAAACAGCATATGTGTCGTGAGATTCCCGCTGAGCAAGCAGGTTTTGTAGAAGGAAGAGGTACAAGAGACCAAATTGCAAACATAAGAAACATTATAGAGAAAGCCATGGAATTCAACCATCCACTTTACTTGTGCTTTATCGACTACTCTAAAGCATTTGACACAGTGCAGCATAAAAAAAATTTGGAACACCCTGATATCAATGGGCTTCCCAAACCATGTGGTAGAACTACTTAGGACACTCTACAAAGATCAAGAATCCACAGTACGAACTTGTTATGGTAACAGTGCCTGTTTCAAGATTGAACAAGGGGTAAGACAAGGATGCATTCTGTCTCCTCATCTGTTTAATGCGTATGTGGAGTACATTATGCGAATGGCCCTCATTAACTGCAGTTGTGGGATATCTGTTGGAGGCAGAAAGATATATAATCTACGGTATGCTGACGATACCACCCTGTTAGCAAGCAGTGCACAAGTCCTTGAGGATCTTATAGAGAGAGTGAAAACAGAGAGTGAAAAGTTTGGCCTCTATCTGAACATAGCTAAAACGAAGGCAATGATCATCAATCAACACGAAGAGAACCCCATCATCCATGCAGGATACCAGAAGATTGAAGTTGTAGACCATTTCAACTTCCTTGGATCCATAATAACAAACAAAGGTGGATTCTCGACAGAGATCAGACGTCGAATTGCAATGGCTAAAACATCAATGTGTGCAATGCAAAAGCTTTGGAAGAACAGAAGCATCAATAGAGCTACAAATCAGGCTAGTCTCTACTTTGATCTTTCCTATTGCAACATATGCCTGTGAGACATTGGTCATCAATGCTGCAGATCAGAGAAGAATTGAAGCATTTGAGATGTGGTGCTGGAGAAAGCTGTTCTGCATTCCATGGACAGCCAAAAAATCAAATGAAAGCATTCGACATGATGTTGGGGATAGACATCCGCTCTTCAACTCAGTGTTGAAGCAAAAGCTTCAATATTTTGGTCACATTGCGAGGAGAGATGGAAAAATCTGGAGTTATCATGTTTGGAAAAATAGAAGGAAAGAGAAACAGAGGAAGGCAGAGTCTCAGGTGTACTGATGGCATTGCTTCCACAACTAACATGTCAATATACCGCTGCTACTCTTAATCTCAGTGTCGTCACGAATGGAGAGCCTTCATCAATGGGATCACGAGTACTCAGCCATGAGTAGAACGACGACGACGATATAATTGTAGTGAGTCAGGTGAAAATTGACTCACTAGCAACAATCAATGAGTCTCCATTGACTCATTTATATTTCACCAGTGAGTCAGTAATGAGCTGACGCATTTTGCAAATGCATAGACTGACTCACATGGTCGTAAAAAAAAAATGAGTCAAGATCGACTTTTGATGCATGTTTAAAATTAAAAGTGAGTCAACTTGAAAGCCACGCGCGCACGAAATCTTTCGTGACGTCGTCCTAAATGGGCATTATTTTCGCTAGTCTAAGTTTTAGACTGTTCTCTTTTTTGCTCTAATCATAGACTAGTGCTCACTACGCTCGCAGCCGCTTCTCTCGGGATTGAGGTAAATTAAAATAGAGTTACAGTGTACATCTATCTATATGGGTAAATTAAACAGCAGTCCTCCGCTCGCAGCTCACTACGCTCGGGATTGGGGTAAATTAAAGAGCAGTCTATGACTTGGACTATCTTTTCCTCGTCGACGTCGCCATTTGATCAGCTGTTCGAGAAAATTTGTCTGTAAAATCGTTTTAATCGTACAGTTCCACGAATAATTGTATCAATAACACTCGAAAGCCGCTGAAAAGGTGATTTTGTTGTGTATCGATGAATATAGCTGATAGTATTCGGGTTAATACATTCATTTAATGCCTGCCAGACAGGAATGGAATGTCTGCCAGGTCTCTCTACGTGTTCTATTGTGTTTGGGTTTATACAGTATGTATCAAGAAAGGTAACCCATGTTTAGAGCTAAAATATTGCCAACTACTTTGATTATAAAAATTTAAAAGTATATATCCTTAAAGATCAACTTTTCTTCTTTCCAATGATACCTTACTTGCATCACTGGTGTCATGAATGACCGAGTATATTGATCTTGAAGAGAACAATGTCAAGTCACACTTTTTCCAAGTTTTAGTCAATGGATGAAAGAATAAAGATAACAATAAATGGATTCATGCTTTAAAGATGAGATGTTATCTCACATTTCATGTAAGTTATGCCAAAACTTGGAAAGAGGTGTGAATTGACATTGTCCTCTTCAAGAACAATGTAGTCGGTAATGCATGACACCAGTGATGCAAGTGAGGTAATATTCAAAAGAGGAAATGTTGCTCTTTTTTTGATACTATACTTACAAATCTCTGTAATACAAATATTTGGCAACATTTTTGCTCTAAACATGGATTACCTTTTTGATACACATGCATATTGTATGCATTTTAGTGACATGTTGAGTCTGAGAGTCGCCAATTTTGAAATGACGCCACCAACGGTGGAAACTATGAGAGTCTAAATCTATATCTTGGATAAATGTATTGTGAAAGCCATTTCTGTCATCGTTCTCTCGTGGCGCAATGGCACAGAGCACAGGTAAGTCATGTCAGTAAGTATGGATTTGAAACTGATCACGACCCCGTGAAAAAAAAGGTAAGTGAGAAAAGGCGAAGTGTAAATTAGGGTTAGAGTTACGGTAGGGTTGGTGTTAGTGTCAGGTATATAGAAACAAACACGGAATTATTTTATTTTTGCGATTTCAAGGGGGTGCCCAAAGGAAATCTTTCCAAAAAGTGAGTCAGGGTCTTTGATGAGTCACTGGTTTGTCCGTATAACGAAACACTTGATGGATCAAGTGAGTCACCATGACTCACTTGAATTGAGAAGTGAGACACAAAGACTCACTTCAAGTCAGTCATGGTGACTCACTTTATCCATCAAGTGTTTCGTTATACGGACAAACCAGTGACTCATCAAAGTTAGTCAGGGTGACTCACTTTTATTTGTGAGTGTACCCTTCAACAATTTGTAAAAAAAAAACACACACACAATTCTAGTCGGAGTAACTGATTTCATTTTAATTTTGCCATTTTACAGGTACAGGTCCAAGCCACGGACGAAACTCAACTAGCTCTCGGTGCTTTGGTAGGCGTAGATGCTGCTATCGATCCTGAAGTTGAAGGCGCTTCCGACCTAAATAATATTACGTACGTTGAGAGTGGGAATTTCCAGCGTGAAGTTATAGGAGGAAGTTTCGAGTGTATTGGTGTCATATGTGAAAACAGTACGTATCAAGATCGTGACTTTTTTTCCTAGAGTCAACAAAATGGAACTGTCACTTCAAATATAACAATGAAACTGACTATAGGAGTGGAGCCAAACACTCAAATGGGGCATAAGCAGTTACCTGTATGTTAAAAACATAACGAGGGACCCATTTTCCTAACATTTGAGTACTTTTTTTTTGCGAGATAGCTCTCATGTAATATGCAATTAGTTTAATGTAAATCAGAGGGTTACTATTCAGAACAATTACTGTGTCTGGTTGCATATTTATTTGTCAACACAATTTACATCTTTTAAACTCTATACTGTAAATCGGCAATATATTTTCACCTCCCTGTTTCTTGTATATATATTACTACCCAATCAAAAACAAATAATGGGGAATTTTAATCCTATTCATTGAGTTGTAAAGTTTGTCAACAAGAAAAAACGCGTCTGTGCATACACTTGTAATCGTTGATCTTTATAAAAAAAATACTTTTGCTTGACTTATTCAAAGCTACGTTTGACTTCTACCCTCCGGCTCGAATTCAAGATCTAGCTGCAACCCCAGTCGATCCTACCAACAATACTCTGACCCTTACGTTCACCGCTCCGGG
>JZLH01S0076568.1:13976-26941 GCA_001188425.1 Eucidaris tribuloides | reverse complement strand
ACTATTGATTAAGGTATCTCTTAAGTATCTCATTCTGTAAAGACAGTGGATTGATCGTACACACTGTCCTCCTTCTCCTTCTCTTCGTCTCATCCTCCTTAATGTATGCTATACGAAGTTATTACGAATTCGTTCAATTACCACCCATAAACAATTGCCCCTTTGAAAATTACCACAAGACAATTACCCCTCAACGTGTCCAATTGCCGCCCATGGACAATTGCCTCCCTGAAAATTACCCCAGGACAATTACCGCTGAGGACATTTACCAGTCGGAACAATTACCCTCATGCATAATTTCCTCTACCAAAAGAACTACTGTCCTACTGTCCAGAGGTAATTATCCTGGGGGAAGTTCCTGGGGTGATTTTCCTTGTTGTAACTTGCTGGGGTAACTGTCTGGAAGTTAATTTTCTGGGTTAGATGTACAGGGAGAAATGTCCTAGAACTGTGTAAAAACCGTGTAAGGCCGAGGAATACAAGAAACAGTTCTGGATGTGTTTTCTTCTCCTCAGAGAAAATTGCCACTTATTTGGTATCATGACAACCCAGCGAATTTTTCTTAAGGGGGCCCTGCCTCTTTTTACTCAGACATACAAATTGGTACTAGATATAGTATGGCCTCCAGACGTTCAGAATAACCTATCATAGTATTGTTGAAGAAACTACTATCTTCAGTCAATTCCTTTGATTTAGACTAGTGTCTTTATGTACCATCTCTGCATCAACTAAGGCAGAGTGAGTGTACTCTGGTCTGGAGGTAAAGAAAATCGCATGTTCTTGAACCGAGACTATACCTGGTAGGGTGAGATTGGCTGGGGTTGACTCGCTTAACCTAGAGTGTAATTTTCTTGCAGAATATGTACTGCAAGGAGGATCTAGGGCTGTATATGATAGATAATGGGAAAATATATGCCGCTTATTACAGGTTGAAGAACGGAATTTCGCAACTTGCCTTGTGACTATTGGGTGTGCAATTTTAATTGTAAAACTAGAACGACATTCATTTATTTGAAAACGTTTCTTTTTCCAATGCAGGGTCGATAACTTACAGCTTTGCTATCGTTGCTATCGACGATGAAGACAATCGGAGTGACCGATCCAATATCGTTTCATCGTCAGGATCGTTGCTGTTGGATCAAGGGTCAAGTGTCCCAACTACAGTGATTATTGTCGTTGTAGTAGTCATAGTGCTGGTATTGCTCGTAGTGGTAATTGTCGGTGTGAGCGTTAAGTCCAAAAAACGGGCGATTGGAATCGTGGCCTAAGCTTGTATGGTGATCATACATGAAGCACAAGTGAAGAAATCATAGTGAAGTACTGTGGACTTCTGCTCATTGTGCAGAAGTACGCACGCGCGCTCCCTGCTTTAACACGAGATTTTTCATAGCGAAAAGTGCAGTTTGTCTGCAAAGTACGTATCATGTCAAAGTGAGACAAACATAAAATGACAGGAAAAATTGCACCACTTTAATATCTTTTACCATCTTTTCATTTTTTTAAAAAAATTCAGACTTACACATTGCTCTAGAGGGGGTTGACTATTCGAAATTGCCTAAAAATCACCTCATAGTTAGTACATACACACATTTAACGCATCGTATTTGGAGAACAGAACGTCAACTCGCCTTCGGGCGAACAGTTTCTGTAAAAAGGGATCCCAATCTTGTCATTAATATAAGTTTTTGTTCTGTTGGTTATAGAATTTTGTTGAGTTTTTAAAAAGAATTTTCAGGCCAATTGCAGAAATTCTTACTTCCCAGTCCATTTCACAATGACGTTACGTAGCATGTCCCGCCCGGCTCATTCACAAGGCGGGGGTGCCAAACTCCGATTACATTATAATCGTGGCTTAATATCGCGCCACGGAATCATGTCTTTGGTGCATACTAGCATGTTGCAATTTATTTAAAAATCACAAGATATGAGCAGTAACTTCTCATATACAAGGAGTTTCTACCGGCTTCTGAATGATTTTATCCAAGCTTACAAGATTCCTCCGGCAAGACTTCTCCCATTTGGTGAAATTCATATGGTCTCCAGAATCAGGAGCTAACATCTCCTAATCGCTTTATGCATTAAAGGATACAAAAAGGGACGTATGTGTAAGTCTGATGGCCAGGCGGGCATCTAATGTCCAAATCGAGGCAAAACTGTTTCATTAATGTATGGTATTATTACTTGAATAGTTGTTGATGTACTTTTTATTATAATTTCTTATTTCTTTCTTTTAATTCGACTTGATAATAGATAAACCCATATCAATAATGCGCTGATGCATTACTAGCAGGATATCGGTAATATTGGTTTACTTTTCATGTATCTTTTCAAAAAAAAAAATCTGCGCTACAATGACTTGACCGTAAATTAATTATCCACATTATACAAACCAAGATGTCATATTTGTTTACACATGATGTGCCTTTTGCAGAGATTATGGTAAAATGTCAAGACATTATGTACTATTAGAAAATGTTTTCCTTAACTCGAGAACATTACCCCCGTAAAATATGAAACCCCAGGTAAGCGTAACTGCACCGTTAATTTTGCCATAGGAAAACAATCTGGTTATAACCAGAGTCTTATGTGTTAAACATAATGTTCTCGAATTAAGGAACAATTTTGGATAAATGGTTTTATGCAAGGGCGTAGGCTGGGGGTGCACTGGGTGTACCGTGCAACCCCCCCCCCCCGCAGAGCCACAGGAGTTCCACCCTAAGAGCAAAAGAAAAAAAAAATATAAGAAAGAAAGTATAAAAAGAACAATACAAAAGCAAAAGCAAACAAAAACAACAAGGGTGTAGGCTGGGGGGTGCACCAGGTGCACGTGCACCCCCCCCCCTCCTCGCTGAAGCAGGGGAGTTCTGCCCCTGGCAAGCAAAAAGAAATTTGCACCACCTTTTCTGCTTTCAACGCCTGATTTTCTCGACTTTAGTTCCACCTCCCTAAGATGTGCACCTCCCCTTTCCACCCACTGCCGTAAATCCGGGGGGATGGGGGATAAATCCCCCCACTTTTCGAGGAGGGGGGATGGCCTGTACAATCAACCCCCTCCCCCCCACTTTTCAAGAAAAAATATATTTTTAGATTAATTAATTATTGATAAAATTGCTATATAGTGAGAATTTCTACTGAAATGCCTTTAAATGCTTAAAATCCTTCAATTCTAATTCTAAAAAAAAAATCAAAAGCTCTCACTCGGTCGCTTCGCTCCCTCGCTTGCACATTCCCTCAATTATTTGAACATTTCGGCTCCGGAAAATTCTTGCGCATGGTTTTGTTTTAAAGGTCTCCAATGCATGATAGTATGGTTATAATCAATTATTTTGAAAATGTGTATTTCCTCCGACTTTTAAAATATATCTATTGAAAACGTTGGTTTTAGAGTGTGGTATCATACTGACAGACAAATACCAGCAATTTCAACTGCCCGAATTTAAGAAGGGTTAGTATAGTATGAAAACCTAAGTGCAAAATTTAATGCTATAGTATTTACTGCTTTTATATTACCGCAAAAGATCGAGAAACACATAACGTGAAAGGTCTAAAATGTTATCAAAATAAAAGCTATATGCCAATGTTTAGAGATAGTGGTATATTTTGCACGTTGTAAGTGTACCCTGTGCAATAAATAGTCCTTGATTTCGGGGTGTCCCCAAAATTTGGAAATTTCATCGATCATTCCCCCCCCCCGACCGGATTTACGCCCATGGTTCCACCTCCCTAAGATGTGCACCTCCCCATGCCGAAACCAGCCTACGCCCTTGTTTTATGCAATAGACAGCGTATTGTTATGGTAAGAATTGTACTCGTTTTGTATTTTTGATAGATCTATGTGATCTATCAATCCTAAATCGATTCCTTTTCGACAAATTAAGAGAAATTTGCCGTAGGTAATCCACATAGTAAGGTCTGCTGGTCAATCAATTAGATACCAAGACATTTAATTTGTTATAGTTATTGGTAGGGTTGACGATGTTTGATATTGTCTGGTGTTACAAAACCTTATTGAAGGATTGATGAAACATTTTGTCATATCGGCCGAAACTGTACTCTAGCCTAAAAATGACATAATTTCATGTATTTGATTTTGGGATTTCTAAAAAAAAAATTGTGTATAAGTGTTTGCATTGCAGTTGATCCACGTTTTCATTCCCTCGCCCGACGAAGTCGGGATGGGATATAGAAACGCCGCCGTCCGTCCGTCCGTCCGTCCGTCCGACCGAAACACTGGTTTCCGTTCGATGTTTGATGGATTTTCATGAGATTCGGTATGGAGGTACATGATATCAAAATATAGCCCAAGTTCGGTTTCGGAGGTTGTAGCTCAAAGGTCAAAGGTCATAGCTCATTACATGCGAAAACTGGTTTCCGTTCGATAATTTTACTAATATTTGACAGATTTTGATGAGATTTGGTATGATGGTACATGATATCAAAATACAGCCCAAGTTCGATTGTGGAGTGTGTAGGCCAAAAGTCAAAGGTCATAGCTCAATAAATGCGAGAACAGGTTAATCTACATGTCTGGAAGCCAGGCTAGGGCATATGTAGTTTTGCCCATAAACTGTTTAATATTAATGCAAATTCTTTGCATACTGTTCTGACAAAGGTTGCTCTTAACAACCTGACAGCTTGCCAGACATATCAACGACTAATGTATGCAATTTGCATTTTTGGTATTGAAAATTTATTCATAACAGGTGAGGAAAATAACTCTGCACTAGGTTTCAGAAGAGAAAACATCCATAAATTAAAAAGGATTATTTTGGGAAAAAAATTATGTAGGCTACCATATCAGAAATCTAATCACTTATGGGGAAATATAAGGGACATAATTGACTTGATTATCAGGAATGTAGTGTAGCCTGATTGGTTTTCTCAAAATATTTTTTGTGAAATGTCCTGATTTTTTTACACACGTTTCAAAATTAAAGGTATTGGCTAACATTTACCACAGTTAAAAAAATCTGAGCCACATGATTCCCCATGCTACCAGTGTCTTTGATGAGGTCTAAAAATGAAACCCTGAAAAAATTGTATTTCAAAATGATTATTTAGTGCTTTCTAAAAGTGAAAATCGTAAGTTGACCAGATTCACTTGCCCATTTCCTCCCATAGACTTACTGTGTGTACACCTAGGCCCCGAGTTTTAATTGTTTATTCATGCATAATTTGCCATTGGCAGTGTAACTTTCCAAACTTTTGTATTCTAGGGTGTTTATTTGTCAATTTGAACACTACTATGTAGCTCAGATATCAAAGTTTGACAATTTTTTATATTGAAGCTCCACAATGTTAGCCTATCACTTTAAGGAGTAAGGATATTTTTTTGCATAATTGTCCTGTTTATTTATTTGTAAGGAAAATACAAATATAATAAGCTTATAGCTAATTAAATTCTGCAAAAATGAGGGGAAATTCAGTTCTATAGCTTCTTCCTATTAGATTTTATAGTGGACCAAAATATGTATCACTCTGAAAAGGGGCCTTTGGGGGGTATTGTTTGTCAAAGAGCAATTTCTATGGGTTTCCACATGTAAAGTCTGCAGTAAACCGAAGCAAATATAGTTTCAGTTGAAAGACTTTACTTAAGTTTACTACAGTGTATGACATATTGAATTTGAACAAAAACAAGGGACAAATTCTATTTTTGTGGATACTACGAACGTTTCAAAGTAGGTGGAGAAACTTGTTGTCACCCCAAAACAGCTATTTTTGGCAAAAAATGTGCAAAAATTCGATTTTTTTTTTTCAAAAATGGTTCAATATATAGGGTTGTAGGTTGCAAAAACGGAAAATAAAGATAGTTTACCCTAGAAAAGACCTAAATTCATTGATGAAAAGGTAATTTTCCTCACTAAATAATGTTTACACACATTTGCCAGTGAAATGGTGGTCAAATCTTGATTTTGTCATACATAGTATCAAAATACAATTTGATTTTGGATTATGTACATGTATGTCAAAGGTCAAAGGTCATAGCTCATTAGATATGTAAGAATAGCTGATTACAAGTTCCGTTCAATGACTTTAGTAATGTTAGACATATTTTCATCTTCAAGTATATATGCCAAAGGGCAAAGTTAACACTTCATTAAATATGCGTATGTATGCTATATGTACCCGGCGATGTGATGCTACGCTTTGCGTTGTCCTTGTTATAGTCTTGGTACATAAATGTGCCATTTTTGATCCAACAAGTGTACATTCACTTTATTTTGTTCCTTAATTGTGCTGCATGCATCGCAGTGGGTCGATTTTTTGTTGTTGTTTATTATTATGATTGTGCCGTATAAAGTGCTGTTCACTTAAGGGTCTTTTTGTGGTACACATTTATTATTTGCGTGAATATAAAAACGACCAAAGTGAATATGGGAAATCGGTCTTTATTGTCTGATATGATATCAACATTGGCATTTCTAGTTAACTAACGCAATATAGCGAATTATCATTATATTAAAAAGAAATAAGTACTGTAAATTGGGTTAACCGGAATTTTCATCTTTGGTTGTATAACGGACGATAAAGACAGATTTCCAAAATGGACTTGGGTCTTTTGTTTATTCAGATATTGAGCTATGCCGTTTGCAGTGTACTGGGTGCAAAGTTTCTTATTTTTTATTCATAATTATACCGATTGCCGTGCATTTTCTTTGCGATTTCGTTTTGTTCATATTCATGCATTTGTTATTAATTAAATGCTGAAATTCATAATACATATAGTTTGATTTGTGTAGATTCGGTCACTACAATACTTCAATACTTTCTTCGATACTCTAAGTAATTGACAGTGTCAATAGAATTAATAGGCTGAAAACAGATAAATAAACACAAGAATTGTTTCAATTTAACTTGAGATAAAAAAAAGTGATCCTATTTCCAAATTTACGCATTGATGAGTCAGCATTTTTTGAACCACGAAACTCAAAATCAAGATTTTGGCCGGCTATCTTGCGTTTTTTAACTCAAATTTTACTTAAAATTGTGTCATATTGATCAGGACAACCAATCCACTCCCAAGGAGATATATCAAACTCAATGTCGATATACCATCCATTTGTAGGACACCCCTAGTTAAATATGCTAATTTTGGAGGGGAAAATGAGGCAAATTTGGTCAAAAAAGGTATAAGGTGAACTTCCAATTGTCTGTGGCTCTTGCTGTATGCACAAATAGATTGTTTGACCTACACAGTATAGGAAAATATACCAAAAGCATATAAACATACCTCAAACTGACAAAGTTACGGCAAAAATTTTCAGAGAAAGCGGCAGCCATCTTAAATTATGTCTGACACACTTTTTTCCTTAGACCCAAATCCAAAAATATTGTCATTTCGTGTTGAGAACAAAAATAAAAACATGTAGAAGCAAAACAAAAAAAAAATCACCCATTTATAGCCCACTCCTAATAATATTTCTATCTAAAGTATCTTGGGTGTTTACTTTTTAATCAGAGACATTTGAATATTATTAATAAAAAGTCTTTCTTGTGTGTTTTTTTTATATATTTTTAATTTTGGACAATTTCCTTTTGTTAATGGTTTTAATTTACTGTACACCACTTATTCATCTTCCCCCTCGTAATTATTGCCTCCACACACTTTGCACCTTTAGCAATGTCACACTGGGAGCACCTTCCACACTGGGTGCACCTTTTAAGGTGCAACTTTGCACCTTTAAAGGTTTCAAAGGTGCAAAGGTGTACCCGTAAAGGTGCTCCCGGTGTGGTATTTTTCTGCACCTGTAAAGGTGCAAAGTTGAACCTATTTGTCTTAGTGTGCATGAACTCTTTGTCACTGTACGTTCATTATTTTTTATATTCATAATACATTAAATGGTTTTGCTTGATGTGGTCTTTGATCATTTTGATTTTTGATTTGATTTTGTTTACGTCATTTTGATTTTTGATGCTGTGAGTGGTTGTATAAGTGGTTGTGTAAGTATTGCGCAAAAACAGTCTTGTGATTTGTACAATTGTGAGATTTCTGTTTGTTTTATTTCGGTATTTTAGGCCTGTACATCTTCAAAGAAAAATATGATCACTTGTTTTTTTAAGTAAATGTGACAAACTTTAATTTGAAAGGTAAAGCGATGAAGTTTCAGAAACTGTAGTCGTCATAAACAAACCTACGCAATCACGAATGCATCTCAAACGCCCACACAAACAAACATTAGCACACGCCCACACAAAAGTATAAAAGCCTATAACTGAAAGCTGCCATTTTGGGGGAACAAAAGAGGCAACCAATGATTATTCTCTTTCCCTGTCGTGCATTGAGATGGTGTATTTGAAACCACTTCATCATTTAACAGAATATCGAACTTATTTTTGCCCCCCCCCCAAAAAAAAAAAAACTACTAAATTTCATGCGGCTATATTTTGAAATTTGTTACTAACCTCAATGCCGTCTAACGTGTTTGTTTTAGATATCACTTTTCTCAGTTATTTAGTCTTTTATTTCATTTCATTATTTCATTGCACACTGAGAAACAGAAATGGGGGTTCTAAATATTGTCACAATACCACCATCAATTTTGGTTCTTATCAGCACCAAGGAATGAGCCGTTTCGTTCGAAACGGTGCGGACAAGAACCATTCGTTGCTCCAAAAAGTGATCATTAGCACTCAGAAATGGTTCTGCTACTATTGTGACAAAAGTGTTTCTGAAACGAACTTTTCTTTCTAAGAATGTACGGTATCGATCGCCGTCATCGTCCTGGATTTTTTAATCTTTAGAATATACATTTATCCTTAGTGCGTCGGAATTTTTAGTTGGTGGATTACAATCTACAGTTCTTTTGTAATCATATCCTGCTAGAAAATACAAAACATCAGACAATGATCCGCCATTCACCTTTAGGGCAATGCACGGGAACTCCCCCAATACCCACGCGAGCGTTAAACCTCACTGCTTGTTACGCGAACATTTGAATGGCATTATTGATATAAATTCAATATTATTATACACAGTGTGAACATGGAATGTAAGATGGGTCAACCAACCCTGCCTGTAAAACAGGTTACTGCTAGCTGTCGTGTAATGCCAGATTGATATTACTTTTAGTTTCAGTTTCAGTGTGGTTTTATTTCTGCATTTTTCAATGTATCGACGTTAAAGTACTAGGCTAACGTTGTGGAGCTTTAATTTAAAAAATGGGGTCAAAATTTGATATCTGAGCTACATTGTACTGTTTAAAGGCAAGGGATCTCTTTTGCATGCCTAAAAATTAGCATTGTGTAAATACAATGTCACTGGGAAGAAAATACCATCTGGGACTCTTTAGCAAAATACAGGAGCTAGAAACTCAGTTTTAGTGAAATTATAATGACCGTTAGACTCAGATTTGAATTGTTTTCTCGTGAGAAAAAAAATCCTACCATAGAACGTACACTAAACGGCTATTGTTTTTCTTTTGCATTTTTCAAAATTCTAGGCAATCACTAACCCCCAGATTTCACAGACATGCCTGTCATCAATAGCCAAAGGGCATGGATTATCTTTTTCTGGACAAATGGACAAATAAAACACCCTGGAATACAAAAGTTTGGAAAGTTTTGCTGTCACTGGCAAGATATGCATTAATAAACAATTTCCACTCCGGTGGAGGATAAAAAGCCTAGATCTACACCCAGTAAGTCTGTAGGAGGAAATTGGCAGGTGAATCCGGTTAACTTGAGTGTTTGTAGATTTTCACTTTTTTAAAGCACTAAATCATCATTTTGAAATACAATTTCTTCAGGGCTTCATTTTTAGACCTTATCAAGGACACTTAGAGAATGGAGGATTATGTAGCTCACATTTTTTTTCAAACTGTGGTTATCTGGTCATTGTTATCCCAGGGGCGTAGGCTGGTTTAAGCATGGGGAGGTGCACATCTTGCGGAGGTGGAACTAACTTGGTGTGGGGAGGTGCACATCTTAGGGAGGTGGAACTAAAGTTGAGAAAAGCCAGGCGTTGAAAGCAGAAAGGAATTTCTTTTTGCTTGCCCAGGGCGAACTCGCTTTGCTCTGGCGGGGGGGGGGGGGAGGGGGTGCACGTCCCCAGCCTACGCCCTTGTTATCCTGCATATGGCTTTAATGGCATCGTTTAACAATGATTCTTGTTTAAAAATCTCAGCTCCATATTATACCACATGCTACTGCTGTCTCAGATAAGGTCTGAAAATGAAGCCCTGAAAAATTGCACTTCAAAAATATCAACTAGTTCTTTTAAAAGGTGAAAATTATTGAGCAACCATTTCACTTTCCTGCAATAAATTGCTGTGTCCTTGAATTTTCGTCCACTAACAATAATTCATGTGCCGATTTTTATCTGTACACAGTTTGCTCATATCATCATTGTTTTGCGTTCTAGGGTAATCTTTGTGCATTCAAACACTTCCATACATGTTCGAGAGCAATATTTGATATTTTTGTTTTAAATGGATCTTCCACAATGTTATAAAGTGTCTTAAACAATCAAGTCAATAATTATATCGTTAAGATTTTACACATTGTAAATAACAATATAAATGTAAACATTTCAAGTTCATGATGAAGTATTTGATATTATGTACAGATTCAGATTCAGATTCAAATCGGTTTATCGTTTCATATTAAAATAAATAATATAAAATATAATACATATACACAACCAAAAAAAGTACAATACACTTGATAATAGCCAAGAACTAAGTCCCAGAACTAAAACTGTCAAGTTTACAATTAAAACTGAAATTAGAGAACGGTACACAAAATTAGTATGAAAAGATTAACAGGAAAAGTACACCAAGGATCACCCTTGGTTACAATATTATAGATTGTGAGATTGCACGAGTGGGGAAAAATTGAGGTAAAATAAGAGGTAATAAGTGTGTAAAATAGAGCGCCAAAAAAAAACTTTCTTTTCAAAGGACCTCCCCAAGCCCCATGAAAACCCTGTGCCGCAGCCTTTCACCACAACCACATATACACACACACACAAATACATGTACATGCACACAACCAGGGTGGGGGGGATTGATATTTCTGTAGATTTCTTCTAGAACCTCGCGGTGTACTGAGTTTGTAAATGGGGGGGGGGTTCAATTGTAGGCCCGGCGGGGATTTAATGGGGGATTTTACGTCGGTGGTCTTTACAAACGAGGGTCCACTGTAAACGTGAACATGAAATTCTGATACTATGTGTTATGTGTAATATTGTGACATTCTGCAGTTGCACTTTGCACTTTTTTTGCCTTTTTATGCCAACTTTGCAATATGCAATATTAATATTGTAATATGTGTCTTTTTTGTATCTGGTACTACCCCGCTTCTGACTAGTCCCGCGCCCATACGCACCAGAACTGACACATGCGGGGCCCCCCCTTCTCAACATCAGCCTGTTCATTTATGTAGCTTATGTTCATGATTTCTCGGCCATCGGCGTAACTTTCATCCAAAACCACCGTGGATGCGTGTGGACGTTCAACTAGCGGTTGTGCAATCGATACTGCAATCGGTATCGTCTGCCTAAGTGAGCTCTGATGCTGGATTGTCTCTCTCAACACCAACACCGAACTTGAAATCACCCCGTATAAGCGTAACTCTAGGCCATCATAATTATTAACTAATATTCAACGTGGTAGGGTCTGTAATGTATACAAGTCTTTGGACGTAAGTGATTTATATTTCCTCGTGATATATTTCCCTCTCAGCGCTTGCGCGCTTCGGCGCCCCAATTATAGTTCCTGGGACAATAATATAACTCCCCTGAACGGTACAAAGAATGTTATATTACACCCTGATACCAGTCAAAATTGGTGCTGAAATCTCTAAACTTGGTATTTATATTACTATCTTGAACTCCGTATTCTATAGTCTGTGTTGGTAGATTATAATTACACACGCATAAATGGTTCTATCCTTGCCTTCTCTCTCACTCTCTCTGTTTCTCGTCCCATAATTTAATATCTCTTGCTAACCATTCCACAGCTCCATGGCTTCTCGTGCTTGACACCCTCCTCCTCTCAGAGTTATCCGCACACCTGTTCGTACAGACTCCATCTTTCATTTGTATCCTTCATTGTGTTCTTAGTGAGTTTGTGTTCTGGCTAGAATCGGTGATTGGTGCCGTAGTGTTTGCTCATAGTTGACTGAATTTTTAGTCATGATCTGTGGTGGTGTGGTGAGGCGTCGTTGGGTGTGTATGTCGGGGAATTATAGTGCAACCCACACAGAAGTGTCATTTTGAGATAAGTCAGTTTTTTAGCATTTGAAACCAAATCCATAATAGTATGGTCTTTGTCATCGGTGATTCTTCGAAATTTAGTTGATGAATGTGGAAAGATTGTTAGATACGATAAGGATGTACTCGCTATTGAATAGTGATATGAAGATTAAGATTACATGTTGGTTCAAATGATTTTCTACGTCATTTCTGACAAATAAAGCATTTTGTCTTATTTGTGTAGTTTGTCTCGTGAATAGTTATACACGTGTCGATGTATTCTCATATATTTGGAAATGTGTCGGCTGTATGTGCTGTGATATAAAGATTGTACTCTTGCTAAACATAATTTTCCCACATCAAATAAAAGAAATGTCGTGTTGCTTCAGGCCATGATAAATTAGTGCTCAGACCCTACAGGTTAAGATGATAGGTGTAATATTTGCCTTTAAATTTTGCGAATACGATTACGAAGTGAAAGTAAATTCGATACACAAGTCGCTGATAGACTCTTTTTGTTTTACCAGCCTACATTGTGATTTGTGCATACCAAGGTGAGTGTAGAATTCCTCCCAAAAATTCTCGCCCCCTGCAATATTTTGATGAAAATGTGCTTAACCCACAAAGCAAAAAACTATATTAAAAACATGTTGAAAATATGTGGCTTATACATAATCGCTTGCCGAAAAGTTATACCTTTTCCCCAGTGCTTCGATCTGTTGTATTGACCTGAGCGTGATTGTGTGTGTGCGCTGTTGATGTTGTTCAGTGG
>JZLH01S0076564.1:13606-31210 GCA_001188425.1 Eucidaris tribuloides | reverse complement strand
TACACCTTCATTGTAAAATCTACATTGGTGTTAAATGAAATGGAAGCTAACCCAATTTACCCCTTGTGTTTCACGATGAGATGTCCCTGGAATATCATACTCAGCATCAGACATAACATTCGGTGTACTGCTTTGGACCTCCATGGTTTACTCGTCAGAAGTGCCTTTATCATGAAACAGGTCTAGAGTTGGTTGTGGAACTGAGCTCGGTTTACTGGAAGAAGTCGTTAGCACGCTGCTCTCACATCTTCCCTGGTTTGGGTTTCGAAGTCCTGTTTTTCATCCTCTTCAATAGCTGTATTTATGTTGATAAATGTTGTTCCTTTGTCGGTACGTTCTTGTACCAGGTGGACCCTGCGTTGGAAATACACTTTAAATGTTGCTAAGCCATGAATCAATTAGATATTCAATGCAGTAATTATGAGGGCAATCAATTTGTTTACAGATTCTGATGAGGGATAGTCTGAATATTGATATTTCGTTTATGAATAATACTTCTAATCCTGTATAAAGATGGATTACGCCGGGATTACGCACTTTTTGATGCACACTGTACATACCGGTAAATTTTCCTGCCCATTGTCGTCATATTTTTAAGACATGTCGTCACCTTTCAGCTCAGTTTCGTCTCAAGGAGAAAGGAACGCGTGAATGCTAGTTTCACTTTTGTCATTTGCCTTTTCAAATCATCATTTGGCAACAAGTTGAAAATATTTCTAATTGGAAGTGATGGATTATTATTGAATTCGTCCCCACTACATGGATCGACTGATATGAGAAAAATCTAATTCATCTTTGTTTAAGAAAATGTATAACATTCTCATCCAAATTGGTCCCATGGTGATTCCCTGAAGACTTGCGTCTTGGGGTTTAGCTGTATATCAATGTGTTATCATAGTGCCGTTCGTGCGTTTATACGGTATGGCATATAGTTTTGAGACTGTGTGTGCGTGTGCATGAATGTGTGTGATTATTTACGCTGTTCTTAAAATCATATCCATTTTTCTGCTCGTAAACTCGGGAATGGCCTAAAACTTGGGGAATGTTTGGTGAGAAGCCAAAAAATTAATGCAAGTCCAAAAGTCCAAAGAAAAACGTGCCATGATGACAATCGAAGTGACAAGCAAAATAAAAAATTGGCATCAAGTCCAAAGGATAAAAAAGTCATTGACTTCAAAATCGCGCTGTCTCTTTAATCTTATCCATTTTCCCTTCTTTTAAGTTTTCTCTTTGAAGAAGAGGGGAAGTAAATTGGTGAGCAAGCAGTTTTAAAAGCGAACATAATTCGAGGGGGGGCAGCGAAGACACAAATATTCTCAATTTGAAAATTCATTCCGTGATTCATTCTGGGTTCCATGTAAATCGGCGCAATGAGAAATAGAACTTACTACATGTATAAGTTTGACGGGCAAGCTTTCATAATCATGTTACATTTCTTATGACCATTTGACCACTAGGATGTGGGTAGAGCAGCATCCATATTGCTCATACAGATTACGCCATAAAAATACATATGTATTCCTCACATATCAAAGATTGATAAAGCAAAGCAGTCCAGTCAACGTTGGAAATACACTCTTCAAACACACTATGAGATGCCCTACAAGTGTACAATATTCTTTAAGCCAAGAAGTGTCTGAATTTTACCTAACTACATCACCCGTGACAGTGACATATGCCGTAGGCCAACCCAAGATGGGGGTATCTAGTGGCATCTCCGGAAAATTTTATTCTTCATAGTGTACGGTATTCAAAACCCAGCGTAGGTTAAGCGTATTTCAGGGGTAGTGAAAATTTTGAAGTTTATAAAGCTACTTTTGTGTTAAAATGTGACACATTTTAGTAATTTTTGCGACCGAAAAAAGTCACCTCATTAATCTATGTTTTTATAGGAATACGTGTTTGTATGTATGTTATAAGGGTTTAGGAAACTTTGAAATTAGAAAGAAAAGCGTTTTCGCGGCGGCGTTTTCCTTCAAAATATAACTATTCGAAACAATTTGTACTGCAATATGAGGACAAACAGAATAATGTAAGTGATTTTCCGGTCGTAATCCCTTTATCTAATTTGAATTCAAGGCAATACAACCGTATCCTGACAATTACCCATGGGACAATCACCCCGGATAATTACTATCTGGACAAGTACCCCCGGAAAATTACCACCAGATCATGATTATCACTGGAAAAGTACCCCGGGAAAATCACTACTCAGGAAAATAACCCGCCTAGGACAATTCCCCAGGACCCGCCGAAATATTTCCCATCAGGGACAAATAACCCTCAGATATCAATTCCCTGCGGATATTACCATCGACCAATTACCTCTTGACAATTACCCCAGGACAATTACACCTGGACATTTTTTTAAATCCATTTATAATCCCCTACCTAAGACTAATGGCATGGGAGCAATTGTCGGGGGGGGGTAATGAATATCATCAAAACCGATATTATTTTTGAATTTGAACTACACGTGCTTACAACAGTGTCTAATAGTGAAAAAGAAACGACAAATTGAAGCGTAAGTCCATTGTATACGGTATTTTCATTATGTACTGTAAAGCACTTATCTGAAAATGAATTGAGAATCACTAAAAAGCAGATGACTGAATGAAGCTGATCGATTTATTCAGGTGAAAATGTAAAAGAATCGCTGCGAAAAACCTATATAAAGGAAAGCAATGTATATGTAAACTAAACACATATGTTCCTTACGTACCTTTGTGAAACATTAAGACTTGGAAGAAAATAGATTTTAATAACCAATTTTTGCTCTCAAGTCGTCGCTTCATATTATCTCCCTTTTCCTGGGTTGTGAATCACTCCACATACTGCATGAAATCCACCACACCCATGTATGAATATTTGGTGCTCGCGATGATTTGCCTGAAGTGTCACGTGAACAATTCATGCACGCGACGATATAATTATGGCGGATACAGCAAATATACAATGAAACTTTTAAAAATATATCTTAATATTGAATTATAGAGATTAACTCCACCATCTGTATAAAACTCTCTCCCTTTTCAAATTTGGTGTGTTTTCAAAAGAATTATTTCATTGACGAGTGTACGGTCAAGGATAAACAAGGTGTAAAAGGACAATTAGTCTCATTTGCATCCGTTATATTTCTGATGCAAACAGGTACTGCCGCTAGTTAGACAATAATGACAGTTTCTACATAACCGAAATTTTATAAAAACGTTTACTTTGATTTTGTATAAGAAATGTTCTTTGATCACCATAATCTCAGCTTGTAGCCTCGATTGAAATTTTCCCATCGTTGCATAATTTCGGTGGAAAAGAAGGTTAAGGACATCCAGATCACGATTCCAATACGTGATGGAAAAATAAACATTTGATTTTGGCAAGGGTTTGGTTCAGTCCAAAGTCTGGAAATTCACCAATCACGGACTTCAACCTCAGTTATTGTTTTCAAATCCTTGTTTATTCACCTGTATCTTTATTTCTGATCTTTTCTGCATTGTTGTGTACATATTTGTGTGTATGAAATTGGACAAGTTGGAAACCGAGTTTATCATTTTTAATGTGTACCTTAAGCAGTGGCGGCACCAAGATTTAAAAACTGCATGCAAGACAAGGGCGAAGAATGATTAGGGGAGGGCAAAACTTTGCCCATCATCACTGTGACAAGAAGAAAAAATGTAACCACCACACTGACTGGCAGTTTGGGGGCAAAGGCGCCAACGTGGAATGTCCCCCTTGCCCCCCCCCCCCCCCGAGCTGCTACTGACCTTGTGTCTATGTGTATGCAATATAAACAAGTATTAAACAATTTATGTAATTCCACTGGGTTTTTTAAAGTGATAAATTAACTGATTCAGTCTACCATTGTCAACTTTTTTTGAAATAAATAGTCGTGGTACCCTTTTCTACAAATACAACGCCTTTCTTCAGCCCAGTATATAATTAAAGAATATTCATTTTGTATCACTCTGGCACCCTTCAACTTTTAAAGCCATACACAAACAATGACTACAGTTTTACATAATGTGAGCTCCATGCTCTTAGTGTCTTTGATAAGGTCTAAAAATGAAGCCCTGAAAAAATATTTGTATATATGTATTTCAAACTGATGATTTAGTGCTATAAAAAGTGAAAATCTACAAACACTCAAATTACATGTAACCGGATTCACCTCAACTGCCCATTTCCTCCCATAGACATACTGTGCGCAGATCTAGGTTATTTTATCCTCCACGCGGAGTGAAAATGGTTTATTCATGCATATCTTGCCAGTGGCAACATAACTTTCCAAACTTTTGTATTCTATGTTGTTTATTTGCCCATTTGAACACTACTATGGTAGCTCAGATATCAAAGTTTGATCTTTTTTTAACTGAAGCTCCACAATGCCTGCATATTACTTTTAGAAGAGGATAGACACGCGCGCGCGCGCACACACACACACACACACACACACACACACACACACACACACACACACACACACACACACACACACACACACACACACACACACACACACACACACACACACACACACACACACACACACACACACACACACACACACACACACACACACACACACACACACACACACACACACACACACACACACACACACACACACACACACACACACACACACACACACACACACACACACACACACACACACACACACACAGGCACGCCCCACGCCACACATACGCTCAATCTTCTCTCCCTGTCTCTTCCCGTTATATCTATATAATGAATTATATATGCTTGCAGGAATGTAAATATTACGGGATATGATGATAATTATATAAATATGCCTATTGGAAGATCAATTTCTCTCACCCTTTTTTACCTTTTCTATTCATTTTTTTTCACATATCTCATATACTCGAACACTGCAATTTAACCCAATCTCGATAAGGTTTAATACCTATATTACATCACAAATTAAAAGTGACTTCCAAATGAGTGTGTTTTGTAAATGTCTATCGTGAGCATGTTGCATTTCTTAATTTACTTTTATTCTTTACAATTGTATTTATATAAACATGCCATATCCTAATGTATTTTGCCTCAGATTATTTTTATCGTTTGTACTTGTTGTCTGTATTGCTTATTTTACATTCTATACTACGCTGATTATGTTGGAAAAAAGGATATGTTCAATTTCAGAATGAAATTAAATTGCTTATGAAACTTACTCCCGTTCAGTCTTTTGAATGAATTGAGCTTTACAAAATTTAGGCCCTTCTTCAAAACATTATTACCATTATCATCATCGTCGTCGTAGCTGTCATCATCATCATCATCATCATCATCATCATCATCATTACCATCACATACAAAATATTTCTTATAATCATCATTGTCATCATCATCATCATCATCACCGTCGTCGTCATCATCATCATCATCATAATCATCATCATCAACAACAACACGACCACCATCATCAATTATATATCCTACAGTATCCAAAGTTTTCTGCTTTCTTCTAAATAGGGACACAAATTTATTGTTACTGGAAATTTGTAAAATTAGGAAAAAATGTGAAGTATAGTAATGAAGGCAGCTACTCCAACAAATACCTTCCAAAGTAAAGTGATGCTTTGAATTTTCACCTCCGATGCACTATCTGATTAGTAAATATGACAAAACAGTAAAATTGGAACAATATGGACATTTTGTTCAGTCACGGTGTACATGTACTTGCTTTCACGATACGAAATGAAAAATACAATACGAACTGCTGTCTCGTGTAACTTCTTCTCAATTGAATATCAAATATTCTCCCCATACCTAGAGAAAACACTTAGACATAATTAACATCTGTATATACCAGTGCGTTGGTTTGAATATATGGAAGCTGTATATTGTTCCCAACAGAAATACAACTTTACCACACACATACATAAGTGGCACTATATTGTCCAAAAGAAACAGCTTATATACAATTTGAAACATTTCCCCGAAAAAAATGAAGTGTTTGATTGCAAAACGCGATGATTCCACTTTTGTAACTTGGGAGAAAACTACATTTCTTTGCCAGAGTGTGTACACGAGTCTACGGTAAAATAAAAGTATAACCTGAAATATTACTTACTTACTTACTTACTTACTTACTTACTAATGGCATTTGGCTTAAAATTTCATACTATCGCTAAGCATAAAAGTAGGCGGTGATTATTATATCCGTCAGTGTAAGTTTGTTGATACCTGGTTGGTCAATTGCGCATCATGTGATTAATGATATTCCAACTAGATCCATGGAGGTGTCGCCCTTGTGACGTCAATTCAGAAATGGTCGACTATTTGGGTATTGACGTCACACATAATAACGTCAATACCCAAATAGTCGATTCACGGCTTGTAACAAAAGTCTTAAAATAACACCCCACGTTAATAATAAAAAAAAATTCAGTGCTTTCTTTTTGCCATTTGCGCGCTCACTGAGTCTAGTAAATCTGTTTTGTAAAGGAAGACAAAATTTTGTGAAGGAAGTATAAACAGTTTTAATATACCGTACGCTATTTTTTTCCTTGCGCGTGAAAGACATTATAGCGTAATACACCCGTATGGTAGTCTAGCAAAGTTTGAGATTAACACTGGGTTAACTTCGTCAAGTTTGAGTTAGGATTACAGTTAAAACAAGAATGAGGATTAAATTAGTGTTTTATAGGTTTATGAAATTGGTACTCGACTAACTAGAGTATAACCTACGTTTATTAAAATGTATCCCTATCCGTACTGCAAATAAAAATATCGCGCAGCTGTATGCCATGCAACACACACGTACTCACGTACTCGTAGGGGTACCGTAAGTAATTTTCCTTGTTTGTTTTTCTTTTCTTTGTGTAGTTTCCCTGTTAATTCGATGACGGAAATAAAACAAATATGTCCTGTCCCGAGAGTCTCTGTTTGAAACTATGACGCCCTCGGTTACGTTGACTGTTAACTATTTTCCCTCGGGGAGGCTGCGCCCCCTGGGAAAATAGTACAGTCCACGTAACCTCGGGATCATCATAGCATGGACCCTGGTCATAGTTTCAACCAGAGACTCTAGTATCAGTACATAGTCCTCTTTGTATAATGTGTTGGTGAGAGTAACTCAATTTTGGTAGAAATGGATTTAGCACGATTTGCAATCAAACTTTTAAAACTACAGATGACAGCTTCCATGCCTTCTATCAAATACTATTTAGTTCGTGTATATATAGACAATAGGCATTATAAATCTCCTTTTTGCTCACAAACAAAATAAATTTAATTCTTACCACAACAAACCTTATGATTTAGTATAAGTTGTAGTGTTCCTGAACTATATGTATAATTAGTTTCAGCCCGATACACCAAAGGTCGTTAGATCGAAGGTCTGATAGACCAAAGATGGTGGCCATAGCTTGTATGTCTAAAATCTGCCTAAGGATTGTTTTAATTGTTCGAATTGAATTAGAATGAAAGAAACAGAGGGAGTGTTTGGTGCTATAGCTTCAATCAAACACATTAATCGTGCCTTTTAAGCCTAGATTCGAGATTTTGTTTCGGGATTTTTGTGTATTAGATAAGCCGTCCATGCCATACAAATCTTTGATCTAACGGACCTATGTTCTATATTGATTCCCCATATAATTTTAATATCAGCATACACTAGGTGATAGAAGAGAAAAAAGGGTTTAAATATGCGATATAAAAACTAAACTCACCTAATTTATCATAGACGTATACCACAACAACACTGTTTCATCATATTAGGATATACGCATACGCCCATATATTGCTAAAGCTGTTTCCCCATACAACACAAATCAATTATTTACAGCAGTGCTTGAACCAATGTTGCATATATCTCTGGAATAAAAAAAAATGAAAATTTGAAACTATGTTTCACAAATAGATATGAAACATTTTGGACTCATTAATCCTTTCAATTTTCCACAGGCGAATGTACAAATTTTTGATGAACAAAGGTATTTTGTATACTGTCACTAAAGTGGAGGATTTTTGGAATCAAGTTGTTCATGTCGAGACACTAACCGTGCTGATAGTTGCTTCACATGGCCAGAGTAGAAAATCGTCACGGGAATCGTCAGTTGTTGGTAGATAGGTGTGAAACACTTGTGTGTTTGTATGTGTATGTGTGTAATTTTGTATGTGTGTAGGTGTGTGTGTGTGTGTGTGTGTGTGTGTGTGTGTGTGTGTGTGTGTGTGTGTGTGTGTGTGTGTGTGTGTGTGTGTGTGTGTGTGTGTGTGTGTGTGTGTGTGTGTGTGTGTGTGTGTGTGTGTGTGTGTGTGTGTGTGTGTGTGAGTGTGTGTGTTTGAGAGAGTGTGCGTGCGTTAAATTTTCTCCAGTGCAATTTCTCATTTTAACATAATGGTGTACTTTTGTGTTACTGTGGAATGTACTCCAAGATGCCCCCCCCCCCAAAAAAAAACAAAAACTATAAAGCTGGAAGAATATTACAATTCATCCGTCTCCATCTCTTCCTATATTCGGCAAGAGAAATTCCTGGCAATTTTCGGCATATCGCATGTATACACATGGGGTACAGAGTGCACCAGATGTGGTCGCTAAGAGTTCACTGGAGAAATTTGATGTTTGAAACACTTAGTAAATCAAGACACCCAAGAGCAAAAGGAAAAAATGCAAATCGCTTCCAGTACATCCCGCCAAGTTAGCCAGAATAATAATGATAAGTCGAGGAGCCCATACGGCATCAACCTTGGCCTTCAATCGCCCACAATTTAGCTGTACGAAATCGATTCAGGTTGACCCACTCTGCAGGGGTAGGTCTACGCTTGTTGGCAACTTCATGTAGGCTAAATATGAATTGAGTGTTTCAGCTAATTCTAAAGTTGATGATTTTAGGATAGGATTTTTCGAGTAGCTTCCGTCATCTGGACAATAATGGCCAGACAGCCGATGACGAGAGCGGTACTGAAGAGGATCAAGAGGATGCGATCGAGAACGATACACAGATCGATCCATTGCTGTTGTATGGCTGAACATGTCTCCTTCTTGCGATGGCCCGTCACCAGTCGATTGAGATAGTTGCCAATTCGCATGATAGTGGATCCGATGCTGTCGTCACTGATCTGAAGAAAAAAAAATAATCGTAACAATGAAACAATTAATAAATGACATATTTTTTTTATATTAGAACCGTTATCCAATGAGAGAAGATAATTAATAAAAGAAAAAGAGAGAGGCGAAATCAATACTGACAGATACCCATGCGCATTTATTTGTTAAAAATTAACTTGTGTCGTCTTATAAAGTTTACGTTACAGTTTGTTGCATAATTGTTTGCACAGGTGTTTGTTTGTGGAAATTGCTTAAATTGTTTTAAAGACAGAATTTAACATTGTGGAGGCTCAATTGAAAAAGATCGAACTTTGATATCTGAGCTACATAGTCCTAGTTGAATGACCAAATAATCACCCTAAAATACACAACTTTCGAAAGTTATGCTCCCACTGACCAGATATGCATAGAGACAAACGTCACCCGTGATTTATGCATGAATGTCCTGTGTGATGTATACACAAGTCTACACGGAGGAAAGTATATAGACATGGCAAAGCTGGATACTCACAGACTTTCACTCTTTTAAAGTAATCAATCATCGTTTTGAAGTACACATTTGAGGGCTTCTCATTTGGACTTTATCACACATGTACACATAACAAAACATAACATTGTTAAATTCTGCCTTTAAGACACAAGAACATTGTGGAGCTTCAATTTAGAAAAAAATGGTCAAACTTTGATATCTGAGCTATAAAAGTTTGGAAAGTTATACTGCCATCAGCAAGATGCATGAATAAACATCACCCTTGGAATTACCACTGCGGTAGAGTATAAAATACCCTAGATCTACACACAGTAGTCTATGGGAGGAAATGGGCAGGGGGTATCTGGTCAACATGAGAGACTCATAAATGTCCACTTTTTAAAGCACTAAATGATCATTCTGAAATACAAAATTTTTTCAGGGCTTCATTTTTAGATCTCATCAAAGACACTTAGAGCATGGAGGATTATGTTTTTTAAAACTTGTACCCGGTTTTTTTTTTTTTGTCTTTAAGGTTTTACAGATATTTTCAAAATGTTTTACCTCACTGCCATAATCCGAATCTTCGCTGGAACGCTTCTCCTTGCTGTAGACATCCGCAAAATTCGTGACGTCAATGCGCAGCTTCTGCAGCAGGCTACTCCCGATGGATTTGCTGTTGAAGGTGGCTCTCTTGCTGTCGAATTCGAAGGGATCGCTGGTGGCGCCCTCGTAGCTCGTCGAATCGAGGTCGTCGTCTTCCGAGAATTCGTGATAGCGCCCTTTCATTCTCAGGAACGACGCCGCCTTGTCCAGGATCAACCATCTCACCAGGGCGGGAGGCGAGTTGCGGGGTTCCCGGTGGTACAGGCGGAGGATGATGACGGACATAACCGTTTCCAGCGACATGATGGCGATGATGGTGGAAAACAGCTTACCTAAAACGATAAACAACACCGTTATTTATACTCACGTAGCCAGTATGAAGATCAACCCATTATCTGTAAGTCAAATGCATGCATTTTATCTTGATTAATTTGCATTTAACCGTTGCTTTCTTCCATATTATAAAATGTATTTAGGCTATTTGAATGTCGAAATAAAACATATTGTTACAATGTGTTCACACAGTGATCACACTGTCACTATGTGAAAATGAACCAAATCCACAGAGTGGTCATCACCTGCCAGAAAAAAAAAACACAAAGTCATCACAGTGAGGCCTTAAACTACACAGTTATCACTGTGTCACTATGGCGCTTTACCTCGGTTAATGGAGTTAATGGAGTTAATGGAGTACCCCTATTTATCGGCTATTTTACAAGCTATTGGACCTCTATCTCCTGCCCTATCAAGAGACTTCCAGAAATGCCACCCCCTTATTTCAACTTTCCAGGGTATTTAGCAACAACTCTACGAAAAGTATCACCAATTTAAGCAATTCTCGAAAGAAATTCACCCGTGAACTCGAGCCGAAATTGACCCACTTGTGGTAAGCGCATGCAGCCAATCCGATCAAAGCAGTGTGAGGGAGCGGGGAATAAACACTGTAAACAGAGTGGTGTTAGATTTAACGGGTGTTAAATCTAACACCACTACAACTTCAATAGAGGACCACACCCAGAGGTGTTGAAACTACACTGAGATGGTGTAGAAATGTAATCATCTGGCACTTATTGGTGTTAATTTGACACTTCAGCTGGCAATATTTTTGACGCTGCGCTGGTGTTAATTCTCAAAGACGATGCATGGTGCTGATTTGACACAGCTGGAGGTAATTGCATGGTATAACACCAGGCCTGGTATCGTTTCAACACCTATCGGTGGGGTCCTCTATTGCAGTCGAAGCGGCGTTACTTTCGTGTAAATTTTTTCCACATTTTTTTCCAACATCAAGTAGTTTAGCGGAAAGTTCTTATTCCTCCTGTTGACGTTAAACATCAACAAGAATTAACAGGAACTAATTAACCCCCCCAAAACGTTTCAGAATTTGGAGTGCTACCCATTAGGTGTAAGTGTAAAACCATAAATGAACACTGAAAATTTAACTCCAGCTTGGTTTTGCATATTTAACTCCCGTATTTTTGCAATGAATAATCAACTGGATTATTTGGAGAGACTTTTTAAACTGCAAAAACGTGCAATAAGGATTGTTCATCACTCTTTATTTTATATTCATTCAGAACCAATTTTTAAAGAACTCAAAATATTAAAGGTTTATGATATTTATAAATATGAAAGTGCATTATTCATGTATACATGTTATAAGTGTCTCTTGCCACAGTCTCTTTCTAAGTATTTTGAATTAAATAGTAAAGTGCATTCATATTCTACGAGAAATAATAATAACTTTCATTTACCAAAAGTAAGTACAAATGTAGTTTTAAATATATATATGTTCTTGTATCATTATGTAAGTTATTTATATTATTTGATGTCAATTGTTTTTATACTGAGAAAAATGAAATGAAATGAAATGAACTAACCGAGAAGTGACACGGTATCCGACGTTGGCGGCAGCAGCTGAGCACCGAGGAGCAGGAAGAAGACGAGAGACAGGAGAATAGTGATGTTGAGACCCACTTTCTCTCCGGATGCGGGAGGGAGGTGGAAACTGAGGAGAGAGATCAGGGACATGAAGACGGAGGGGAAGACGAGGTTGAAGACGTAGAAGAGGGCCTTCCGCCGCAGGATGATGTAGAACTCGATGTCGGAGTAGGGTATCGGGCAGCAGCCATATTTGATGAGATGTTCTTCGACAGGCATCCGGATGAGTTCCCATTGTCCGTTGAGACTCATCTGGGAGAAGTCCCCGGAGTCTACAGGGAAAAAGTCCAAAAGATAAAAACGATTATAAGTATTATGATATGCCTTGAAATGCACATGCAGAGAATGTAGTAGATCACTCATGTAAAACCCTTTTATTTTCTTTACTTTAAGATCGGCATGATGGCTTAGTGGATAGAGCGTCCGCCTCACGTGCGGAAGGTCGCGGGTTCGAGCCCCGGCCGGGTCATACCAAAGACTTTTAAAATGATGCCTTCTGCTTTCTCTTCTGCTTTCTAGCCAGGCGCTCGGCATTCTAGAGCAGAGAAGGGTAATAATAACATTTATGTTATGCAGGGCCCGCTGGAAGAGCAGTCTATCATAGACTGAAGGTGGCTAACCGGTAAATAAGACGTTATTATTATTATTATTATTTATTGATTATTATTATTATCATTATTATTATTATTAGATAATAGTTATAGATAACTCTTTTGAGAGTGATTTGAACATGGTCAATCAGCAACTGAGAAACATTCTTTGATAAAATGACACTGCTAACCTTTTATTTCCATGTAATCCTGCGATTCGTGAAGCCCTAATTTTATATTTTCTTTTGATAACATCTTTCAGACGACCACTAGAAGTATAAAGATTCTCTCTTTAACTCTAAACGTGCCAGAGAATTTACAACTATATGGACATTCTGTGTATTATTTGATGCATATTTGCTCTTTCGGCACTGTCAGATATAATGCAATGTGCAACTGTTGGTGCTATTTCATAACTCTACTTTTATTCCAACACCTTAATTTTACTATTGAATAATTATATCCCTCATTGTAAGTTTCTTGAATTCTGGTTGGTTAAAAGTATGTCACATGATAAAAAAATAGACACAGTATTCTGTGAGTCTGGGAGATAGTAGTTCACAGGCATGGGATAGTACTTTCATAGGCATGGGATAGTTCATTCAAAGCATGGGATAGTACTTTCATTGGCATGGGATAGTTCATTCCAAGCATGGGATAGTAATTCGAAAGCCGGATAAATCGTGTGTACAAACACATGTACCATACGCTATTCTTTTCCGTGCGCGTGAAAGACATTGTAGCGTGTTACACCTGTATGGAAGTCTAGCAAAGTTTAAGATTAGAACTGGGTTAAGTTCGTCGAGTTTGAGTTATGATTACAGTTAAAATAAGAATGAGGATTAAATTAGTGTTTTATAGTTTATGAAATTGGTACTCGACTAACTAGAGTATACGTTTATGGAATTGTATCCCTATGCGTACCGCAAATAAAACAATCGCGCAGCTGTATGCCGTGCAACACACACGTACTCGTTGGGGTACCGTAAGTAAATTTTCGTTTCTTTTTTTCACTTTGTGTAGTTTCCCTGTTAATTCGATGACGGATATAAAACAAATATGTCCTGTCCTTAGAGTCTCTGTTTGAACTTTGACGCCCTCGGTTACGCTGACAGTTAACTGCGCCCCTCGGCATGCTCGGGGAAATAGTACAGTCCACGTAACCTCGGATTCGTCATAGTTTCAACCAGAGACTCTCGTATCAGTACATATTTGTATATTAAAGAATATCTACAATCCAAATGGCATTTAGTTATCCTCCCTCTTAGGGGTTACTTTTTCTGTCTTTGTAATTTGAGTATGATTAATAAGTAGACTATAGTTACAGTATTCTGGTATTTCACTGGGTTCGGTTCCACGGGAAGAACCAAAATAAAGAAATGGAAATGAAATGACTTACCAGCCACTTGCTTCATGATGACTTCGTTACCGAGGTAAGTCCAGGGCCCAAATTTGAGGTTGCAGTTTTGCACGTCGAATGGAAAGTACGTTATGTTTAACTTACAGGAACTCTTGAAAATGGCGGGAGCCTGCCAGAAAATGTCGCCATCGTAACTGACCATTGCGTTGGTCTTCATGACTCCCGTACCAGGTTCTTTGTCGACATCAGCACTATACAGGAAAACAAAATCAAAAGTCATAGCTTATAAAATGCTCTTTTGTTATTTTTCCATCAGGAAGGACGGTAATACTATTTTGAGTTATTAAATCCAAATCAATATAGGTCTGTACATGGAACGTATCGGTGAAGATTTAGTTGAAGTGGTTTAGGACGCACACCTGTTTAAAAAAATCTTTGGCAATGCCTATCGCGAAAGCAAAAAGATGATGTAATGGTTGATAAACAGAAAATCATTTAACATCAGGGGCCCGGTCCATAAAACTTCAACCGGGGAAATTTCTCTGGTTAAATATGAAAACTCCGGTTAAAATGATTTTACTATGCATTTTCCCCTAGGAGAAAAACTCTTTTTTTTTCTAGTTAAAAAAATAAAAACCTATTCTCTGGTTAACAATGGTTAAAGTGTTATGCAATGGGCACCAGGAAATGGTTTATTGTTCATGTTTTGTGGCAACACATATTGCCTGAAATTTATAGCTTGTATAGAACATCCGAAATGGTAGGAGAATTTGGGGTTATAGTAGTAATAAATTTTAATTGATACCTGTGGAAGCTTGCCATTTTAGCATTAAGCACAGGAGAGGTGTGGTTAGTCTTATATCGAAGCTCTAACTTTTTGGAGCAACAAAACATCATAAGTCATGTTTATTAAATGAAAGTATATGAAATTTCTTTTCGTATGATAAAAAAATTCTACGATTCGGTTAATTATTGAGAATGCATTGAAGTCGGTACATTGGTTTTTAAGGGGCTCTTCTTTTTTATACACGTGTGCACCCTTTAGGCCGTAGATTTGGGTAACAAAAGGCCTGCATGGCTGTAGGAACGCTCACCAGGAACAGTTACGAGGGTTCACATTTTGTGTTAAGTCCCGGCATACATTAAACGGTATTATACAACATCCAAGTAGATCCTTGTCATTTGATTGGAGGATTGTTGGTCACATGATATTTAATAAATACTCCATTCAGCGCAGCGTGCATTTTGGTTATATTTTCGCGTGCATGTTGGTTATATTTTTGCGTGCATGTTGGTTCTATTTTCGTCCCATTCCACGGTTCGCAGTGCGCTACACGTATTGTACACGCGTTGTCAAACTCAGCTACGTGATGTACGTGAGTTTTCAGTTTGAAGTTTAAACATAACCGGTGAACATAACCCCCTTCTTTAATAAGGATTTAAATATTTGGTGAAATTTAGACAAACAAGAGAAAACTGCAAAGACATTGACTATACACTGATCATGCTGAATTTGTGAATAAGCCAGAAAGAGTATCAGAATGTAGGCCTATGTATGGCTAAAATGTTTTCATACTTGTCAATCCCCCAATCAAATTTATGACAAAGATCTACTTAATAATGTTGTATAAAACTAATAATGAATGTTTTATCATTCGTTCAATAGTACAAATATTTTCATTCGATGAAAGGTTAAACGGTCCATGGAACGTTTAATCTGTCAACTCATGAAAATATTCATACTATTGAACTCATAAACATTAATTATTTGTATACTAACGGTAGGTTTGATAATTAAATGTGTGAGGTCTTAATTGCTCTGGCATAGCCTTGACACATGAACCCTTAAAATCACGGTCGTCTTTTTATGGAAACGTGCCGAATATACAATCTAAAGCTTTGCTCAAAATTGCCTGAGGAGTCCACTATATTTTCAGCAAACATTGTGATGTTATTTTACGTATATATTTTATGTTCCGTGAGCAAAACTTACAAAACAGTGTACCATTCGAGTCAACATAGTTAAACAGAATAACATAAAAGTTGGCTAAACATATTCGTAAAATATCCGAAGACCACTTTGATGTGGTGACAAAATTAAAACAGTGTGATTTATCAATAGCGATGATGACGACGACGACGACGATGATGACGACGGCGACGACGACAACAACAACAATAATAATAATTTCAAATATATTGTCATGCATGTTTATGCTAGATATGTAAGTCATTGATGCGTGCACTGCATGACTGGAGATGTTTGTTTTGGCACCCTTGGTGTCGCCCCGCATGGATGCCGGATGTGGTGTTGGGTTTGGCACTCTTGATGTTAAAGGTAACACTGTTGGTGTTTCAAGGAATTGTTTTAGTGTTTAAATCATATCCGGAGTGGTCGGGCTCGACACCGCGTCTGGTATCTATGATGGGCGGCGCCGCGGTAGATGTTAACTCTCGCACCCCGAGTTTTTTTGAGTTTATAATGGCTTGAAAGTATTACATCATTGTCTGTACTATTTGATTTTCTTGCTTTGAGAGCTGTTAAATAAAACTTAGTTTAAAAACAAAAACAAATAATAATAACAATAATAATAATAACAATAATAATAATAATAATAATAATAATAATAATAATAATAATAATAATAATGATAATGAACAATAATAATAATAATAATAATAATAATACATTATCATTATAATTAATTATCATTATCATAATGATAACGATGATGATAATAATAATAAAAATACATCATTATTACTATCATCATAATCATCGTCATCATCATCCCCTTCCTCCTCCTCCTCCTCTTCATCATCATCATCATCATCACCACCACCATCACCATCACCACCATCACCACCATCACCATCACCACCACCTCCACCACCTCCACCACCTCCACCACCTCCACCACCTCCACCACCTCCACCACTACTACCACCACCACCACTACGACCACTAACGTCATTATCATTATTATACTAGAAGTGGAAGTAGCAACATCAATTTTATCAATCCATTTTTCATATAAAAGAATGACATTTATATGTGTCAACATCAATATGGCCCAGTCGATCTTCTCTGGGGTCCAGTTAAAACGCACAATGAATTACAGAAGAGAAAAAAAAACATAAAACGCCAACCATCAAATATTTAAATTGATGTTTTTCATTACGTAGATAATCTTATGTCAGCACGCATGACATCAGCGGGGTAGGCTGGAGCGGCATGTTCGAGACCCTCTGGGGACCGTCTGGGGGCGAACATGCATGATAATCATTTGCTAGGTTATTCATCGGAAATGATGATGTTTACATCGACAAAAAAAATCTGACACTTGTTTCAACCATTTTCCCTTTTTATTCCCCACAAGATTTTCTTGGAAAATGTTAATATGTTATGTCTCCGAAACATGCCCACAACCTTCGCAGCTCCCAAGACAATCTCTAATTGGAAATTCAATTACGTAAATCAAAAATTGCACTAGGAGATCGAGCATTTGTCTGTGCAGTCTCTAAACTGTGAAATAAATTACCTTTAGAAATTAGGAAATCA
>JZLH01S0076552.1:29593-45713 GCA_001188425.1 Eucidaris tribuloides | reverse complement strand
CTGACAATTTTTATGATGTATATTTCATATGATTTATGAAATAAATTGAATTGAAATTTGAATTTGATCTCTCAGAATGACTCCACATTGCATGCCGTGCTTGATGCAGAGGAGGCGGTACCAACATTGATGGACCTGCTACAGATCTACCGGGAGAAGAACCACGTCATCTTCTGTAAATGCTGCGTCTTCCTCGCCAAGCTACTTCAGGACGTAACACAGGCCAGGGTAAGTCGAGTTATCTTAAAGACATTGTCTGACAAAGTTTCCAGTTTATGAAAAAATCTCAGTTACAGGATTCTCCATGCTACTAGTGTCTCTGATAAGGTTTGATAAGCTCTGAAAATGAAGCCCTGAAAAAATTCTAGTTCAAAACAATCGCTAAGTGGTTAAGACAGGAGCACGACGCTCATCTGAGGTCATGCCTCTGTGTGCTGGGATCCCTAGAGCGTATGTCTTGAGCTACATGATTCTCCATGCTACCAGTGTCTCTGATATGGTCTAAAAATGAAGCCCTGAAAAAGTTGCAGTTTAAAACAATCATTAAGTGCTTTAAAAAAGTGAAAAACATTGAGACACCATTCCAGATTTTCCCCATAGACTGCTGTGTTGCAGAATTTCCTATCGGCTGATAGTATATTAATATGCCAATTTGTATCTGCACATATTGTACTAGTGACATCAAAACTGTCCAAACTTTTGTGTTCTAGGGTGTTTATTTGTCCATTCAAACACTGTCAGATATGTCAGATAGTAAATTTTTTTAATGGGTCTTCCACAGTGTTATATAGTGTCTTTAAAATCTGAACATCCCTTTTTATGATGATTTGGCCATGATTTGCACACCCTAAAATGAACTTCACAAGTAAGCAAGCTAAAATCATTCATAATATAGAGATTCAGATAAATCTTTACCTCTCACAAAAACATTGAGACTGAAAAGTCAAGTTTTGTGAAAATAAGTTATGAGTTTATTCCCAAATTTAAACAGCAAGTATAGTATTTGGCATAAGACACTTTTGTCGTGTTGTTCCCCTAAAATGGATTCCAACTGTTGGGTTACGTAAGTACATGGCCCTGGGAAACGGGGGTGCTTGGGGTACTGCAGCATCCCGTAAAAGACGTGTATGTCTATTTTCCTTCAAATTTGGCCGTGAACAATTTGTGAAAATTTTGTTTGGCCGCGAAAACATATATCTCGGCACCCCCGGTGAAAAAAATTGTTCCCAGGGTCCTGCGTAAGTAAGTCCTTACACTCGAGTCATCTCTTCCTCTTACAGATAATCCTGGAGAGTCCGAGGTTCCTGGAAAAAGTCACCTCCCTTCACCGTCTGACAGCTCGCAAACACAAGATGGACGAACGTCGCATCAAGAACAAATCGCTCAATGCGTCGGCGTTCAACAATTCCACCTTCCTGGGGGCGTCCTTCAATACGAGCACGATGTCCGTTCCCGCCACGCCACGCAAGAGGAGTCGTCGACTGAGGGCACTGGCAGCCGAATGGGACATTGATGACCCCATGAGGGCCATAACCTACTTGAAAAGCGTGGCAGAAAGAGCGTAATTATAAGAGCAGTTGGAATGTAATTAAAGGCATTGTTTAACATTGTTTCCAGTTTTGAAAACTCTGAGCTATATGATCTTCCACACTACTAGTGCAGACCCCCCAACCATTCTGAATTTGGAGAAAAGAATCTTAAATTTTGACCATTCCTAGCTCTTACATGTATTTTGAAATTATTGACAATAACATAAATGTATTTTTTTCTGATAATTTTTACTACACACTCCTGTGAGAAATGCTGTTTCTTTCCTCTTTTTGAGCAAAATCATCTCTATTTTCCATTTGAAAAGGTTGGGAGTTCTGTTAGTGTCTCTGAAAGGGTCTGTAAAGGAAGCACTGAAATAGTTACAGTTCAAAAGTATCTTCAAGTGCTTTTAAAACGGGGAAATACAAGCAATCATTCTTGTTTTCCCCAAAAGACTATTGTGTTGTAGATTTTTTCTCCCTAGGACTTTAATTCATATGCCAATATTTGTCTGTACATAATTTGCAAGTAACATGATCAGAACTGTCTAAAGTTTTGTTTTCTATGGCATTTGTTTGCCCATTTAAACACTGTCTTGTTCATCAGATATCAAAGTTTGACTGATTTTTAAATGTTGCTACCGCACTGTTTACTAATGCCTTTAAAATACACCAGAAATATGACAGTAATGTTATTGGACATAGAATTATGAAGATATTGTACAAACTGACATTTAGATACTTTCTCAACATATCACACCCATATCCACTACATACAAAATTGTAAATAATTGTATTATAATGTAAATTTGTATAGTGTACATATAAAAATATTGGTACATCATGTCTTACTCACCTAACCCAAGACCTATGTACATTTGTGTTGAAAGAACAATGTCTTTTAGAGTTATGTCACCTTAATTATGTCATTTATACAAGAGTTCTTTGAGTGAATTTGTTTGCCTACATACTACAAAGTAAGAAGGTCAAATGAGCATGTTTCCATTTACCATTATAATGGCACGCATGTACAGTATCATGTCCTTTAGTTTTTAGTACATTACATTTTCATACAAATACTGATGTCTTCAACTTTATAACTTTATGTAAAATGCTGGGGGGGGGGGGAATGCCAACATTTTTCATATATAGGTAGTGTACATAGTAATATCAACTTACTGATGGTTCAAAAACAAAAATGTGCCGGTTTTAGGTTGTTTTCTGATATTGGAGGGACAATGCTATACTTTTTGAATGATTGCTGATTTTTTTTTTCAAATCAACTTTGCAAGAATCCTTGTAGGGCCCTAGGTTGCAAGGCCAAATCTTATATGTTGTGTTACTTCACGTGTCTAATTTTAGAGGTGTTAACTTTAGGAAGATGTAGATATGTTTCTGAAGTCTTATGAATGTCCTAGTTCATATGCTACAAATACAGTGAAACCTCATTACGATGAGGTCCTTGGGACCATGAAAATTACCTTATTATATCAGGGTAAAAAAACAAAGAAATACAAAGATGTGGGACCAGTAAAATTACGATGTTATTACACGGTTTTGTTACATCCGACCTCGTTATAACAAGGTTTCACTGTATTAGTTTTTTGTCAAAAGGGGATTCTTTGATGCAAGTTTGTATGTAAACTGAATGACTGCAATGCATTGTGGAAATTGTGAACTTTGAATGATTAGAATTGATTAAAAAGCAGCAATCTTGTAACATATCTTGGCCTTGTAAAATTATATGTTTTTGTCTAATTGTCATTTTTCTAATCTTGGTGATAATTAGGTTTTTAGGTCTTTTATATGTGGCATACTTGTTGATAATACATCGTGTTTGTAGTTTCAAATTTCCAGTTGGATCTGAGCTGTACAGTAATGCTAATCACAGAAGTCTGTTAACAAATTTATTAATACGTTTGTAATTAAATTGTATTGTACAGTACTGAATTGAAATTGTAACGTTTCATTTCTCTATCTTTGCTCTGTCTCAAACTATGAATTGACTAGTACACACGAGAATGCACAGGGATACAATCAGCCCCTCCCGCCCCCCCCCCACCACACACACACACATCCACGCACATGAGGGAAGGGAAATAAGCAAATATAGTTGACCTTTTTGGTTATTTCTGTTGTCCATCTGAAGGAAGTTTGTAAAGGGACTATAAAACAGGCTTTGTATGTCCATGTGTGTGTATGTGTGTTTATGTGTCAGCGTGTGTTCAAATGATTGCGACTGCTCAGCAATTTCATCACCAATAAAGCTAGGTGAGGGCTTCCAAAAACAATTTTGAAATTCATTTAGGGGGGGGGGCACTTACCCACATCATGGTAGGGAGGGGCAAAACTAGCATGAGCATGTAAACATGGGAAACGCTCACTGGATTGGAATGGTAAAACTAAAATTGTGAGGTTCTGGAAGGAGGAATTATGGAAACAATTTTTTATTATTTTTTTTTTTGGGGGGGGGGGTAATGATGAGAGTCAACCCCATTGCAAATAGCATACAATATAAATTGAGTGCCCCTGCCCCACCATTTATTCAGGACAATAGAGGGCACTTTTCCATTCTGCCTACGCAATGGACCTTTAATTTTGCAACAAGTAGGTTACATGGTTCTAATTAGTGGATTAGACATTGAGAATTGTCCCTTAACTCCCCTCCCCCACAGGCACACAAAATGGCATGAATTCATTCTGAGGAGAGAGGAATAATTGTGGTCAGGTGTGGAGATGTCTCACGAATATACACAGACATTGACACACAAACACACACACACACACACACACACACACACATACATGTTTTTGCCATCAATCGAGGACATAATTTTAATTAATATGCAAATGAGGACGTTTGTGTGTAATATTCGACAGTCACCCGCAGACACATTCGGTTCCAACCGGGGACACCCATGTGTATAAAATTTTATGTGTGATTTTTTAACAGGCAACCGAGGACGATTTTTGTGCACAGTAAGAAAAAAAAAATGATGATGCCCTCAAACGATTGCTTTTTAAATTTGCAATCGTTTGCACTAGGTTATGAACCGTGGACCGTCCTCGGTTCAGATATCGTCCGCGGTCTGATAGTGCAGTGTCAGACTTTCGTCCGCGATTGACGGCATTTACATACGCACACACACGCACACACACACACACACAAACACACGCAAACATACACACAGGTTTCCCAGCCAACCTGAAAATTGAGAAACACCTGGAAAACGACTTCCCCTTTTCAGTCATGGAATTTTTTGTCCAGTGGTCTTTCTCGACTGCTGTCCATACCATGGGCACAAGGCAAGAAAGAAAGAAACGAATCAAGAAATATTTCAAAATGATGATTCAGGGAATTTTTTTCTCCATGAAATGCAGCTCCGAAACCCAACACAGACACACAAACACATACATACACAATTGTACAGTATGCTGGGAAATGTATCCCCCATCCACTTCATTGGAATTTTGCATTCATCTAAAACAATCATAATGGAGATGGTTGTGAAATTTCACAAAATAAATCTCATATAGAAACACACTTTACGAGATTCTGAACCAATTTCAGTATCATTTTTTTAAAGAATTTATTATCAATAGACACAATAAGAGTCAAGTACATATATTTTGACAAAGTTTGCAATATACATATACTGCTTTTATTAAAAATATTTTTTCCTTCAAAAATAAGAAATGAGCTCTTCATTAGTTACATACAGGCTAGGCTGTTGGGTGCACTATTAACACCTTTGCCTTTGAAATTCAACATTTTATTTACTGTTTATCTCATGTAACATCTAGTAGATAAACTTGAAAACCACCATATACATGTATTCCTTTATAGTCAGATGTGTGTAAAATTGGTTGCAAGTCGTTATTCCGAAGGTTCATTATCACGATGGTTCATTTTTCCAGTGGTTTGTTATTCCAAAGTAACAAATATTATGCAATTTGGATTAACAAATCCTATTACATTTTCGGTTTAAATGAAGATGTAGCCAGCAACTAACAGGAATAAGTTAAGAAAGATTTTGGGATAACTGTCAGTTCTTGCCGACCAATCAGATCGCACGTGCACTGGCCTTGAGCTGACCTGACGTTACCGAAGCATAACGTCCAACGCATGTTAATTGTGCCATATTAATTTATGCACTTTTTGAATCAATAAGCTCCTCCCCCTGTAGCTGTTTCGGCGATCTTCTTCTATGGAGAAATTTCACAAAGACTTAAATTAACAAAAATTTACTACTTTATAAGACCTTGCTGAGGGTAAGTGTCACACAGTACCCCTTATTTAGGCTGTCTTTATCCACCATGTACCTTAATTCTCACAATACTCACAATGTCATTTTTGTAAACTTATTCCTGTTAGTTGCTGGCTACATCTTCCTTTAACTCTTAACATGCCGAAGTCGCAAATATGCACCACACAATATACACAATGTCCATAAAGCTGTCATTTCTTTGGCACGTTAAGGGTTAACAAGCCCTCAAGTACACATGTATACAAAATGTGTATGTTTGGAATAACAAACCTTCAGAGTAATGAACATCACCCATAAAATCAGGGATTTTTTAATTTTCCATTTTTTGCAATTTTTCTTCTGTGAACTTATATCAGCATGAGCTACATCTACACCACAGGAACAAAAACAATTACATGTAGAAACAAATTTAGATTCCCTGACTTTTTTGAAATAATGACTTGAAATTTCTTATTTTGTGCATTTATCTCATTTTCAAAATGAACAACAATAATTTTTCCTGTTTGGGAAATAAACTTTTGGAAATAAAGTCATTTTAGTTACTTGAATTTTTCATATCAAATTCATTAAACTGAAAGTACCAGACTAATGATGAATAAGAGATTAGAACAGAAAAAAAATTGAAATTAAACATGATGAGAAAAATGGACTTATTTGCTTTCGAACTGAGCTGATCAATCACAGTTCCGCATTTTGTTCTATGCAAGAATGGGGCTCCTCTGTGCAGTGCAGGTCGAAAAAAATGGGGTAGAAAAGAAGATTAGGCAATTAAACAGCATTTACATTGGTAACTTTGAGATTCTGTGATTCCCATAGAGTTCATTACAGGCACATCCTGATCCTAGCCAATGGGTTAAATGTGTGGACCACGGAGGCTAGTGTGTCAACGAAAATATCCCAGATGACGATATCGTTCGGTGATATGGGAGTTCATCATGTATATGCGGCACCGCAAATTCAGTTGTAGTATCATTTATGTTTGGGTCCTTTGCCGTGTTTGAATTTCTTCTTCTTTTTGGCACTCATTCCGTCACCGCCACCCTGGGTCGATTTATCTCCTTTCCTCTTGTCTGGTGGTCTCTCTTGCTGCGTACTGAAACAGAAAGAAAAAGACAAAGCAATTATTGGTATTAGATTGTCATATTTGAACATTCATGGATCAAAGCGCTTGTGAGTATGCACAATACCACAACTTTGGACTGAATTTTTACAAACAATGCAATGTCAAGCAATGCACACTACACACTTAAAACTTGTACAAAAGCAATTTTGATATCTTTTACCAAATTAATTGCTATGTCACAGCCACCTGTGAGCAAACATGAATGACCAGTATACCATGGGAAAGTAAAATCACTATGCTATCATTACATATTATATCCCTCATTGTAAGTTTCTTGAATTCTGGTTGGTCAAAAGTATATGTCACATGATGAAAAATAAACACACTATTCTGTGAGTCTGGGAGACAATCGTTCTGAAAGTACTGTAGTAGTCGGAGAGTACAATAGTAAAGTACTATTGTACTCTCGGAGAGTACAATAGTAAAGTACTATTGTACTCTCGGAGAGTAAAATAGTAAAGTACTATTGTACTCTCAACAGCGGGATCGCGATTTGAGCTTAATTCAAAAGCCGAATGAATCGAGTGTACAAACACATGTACCGTGCGTGTGAAAGACATTATAGCGTGCTACGCCCGTATGGAAGTTTGGCAAAGTTTAAGATTAACACTGGGTTAAGTTCGTCAAATTTGAGTTAGGATTATAGTTAACCTAAGAATGAGGATTAAATTAGTGATTTATAGGTTTATAAAATTGGTACTCGACTAACTAGAGTATACGTTAATTGAATTGTATCCCTATCTGTACCGCAAGTAAAAATATTGCACACCTGTATGCCGTGCGGCACACACTTACTCGTAGGGGTTACCGTAAGTACATTTCATTTTCCTTTTTTTGTGTGTGTGTAATTTCCCTGTTAATTCGATGACGGATATAAACAAATATATCCTATCCTGAGAGTCTCTGTTTGAAACTATGACGCCCTTGGTTACGTTGACTGTTAACTATTTTCCCTCGGGGCTCCGCCCCTCGCCTAAATAGTACAGTCCACGTAACCTTGGGCTCGTCATAGTTTCAACCAGAGACTCTCGTATCAGTATATATTTGTATACTATCAGTTTTGTTATACTTTTTTTTCAATTTGGAGACATTTTGGATTGAATTAGGGTTGCATGTTTTGATTTATTTTGATCATTTGATCATTAGGCCAAGTACCAACAATGGTTTAGCACATGTGACCTGTTGCTTCAAAACAAACAATAAGTCACAACAGTAATTTTTGCACAAATGCAGGAAATAGTCGCATTGGGTTGGAAAAGCTGATGATGGATTCTGATATATTCTGCAAGGACACAAATTTGTTTTACACCTTTCCAAATACAAGGGGCCAGAAGTAATTCAGAAGTATGATTTTTCTGGAAATTTACTCAACCCTGTTTTTGCAGGAGCTTGAAAATTTTGCCAATTTTGATCTTCACATCACAAGATTTGTCATTTTACAATCTAGAGTATAAGTGCTTGTTACCCAATATGTTGGTTTCCCCTGTAATAACTTTGGTATTATCACATAGCTACATTTGTGAACTATTCATTTTTTGCAACAGACAAAAAGAATTATCTAATCCACATTCCTCTTTTGGAAAGTCACTAGATTTACCAAGCTTTCTACTGCACAAAATGAATGGCCATTATTTTAAATGTCATTTTGCTTTTTTTTTTTTTTGTAATAATGGCTTAGTTGATGGTCCAACGTTTTTGAGTTGTTATTTTAAATGCATTTGATTCCTCCATTTTAGACAAATTATACACCATTTTAACCCTATTTTAACTGGGCTATTTCAGACCAGGTTTTTACTGGGGGGAGGGGGGTCAATTTGCCCCCCCCCCCCTTCAGATCTCCGCCGCTGATCGCGCGATCGCCGCAAAAATTTGCATGTGCATAGAGCGGGATGTAAACTACACAACTGTACAGTAAAATTTTCAAAAAATTTATTTTTCTATTTTTTTACGTAATTAATTATGCAAATAAGTGCATGAAATTATGTTTTCGCCTATAACTCACTTACAATAGCTAGAAGAATACTAAGTTTTGAGAAAAATATTCATTCCAACATTTCTCACAATTATCTACAAAAAGATTTGCCGCATTGGAATTAATTTCTTATGTATTTTATTGTTTTGTGAATTTCTTACGTATGTATTTGTTTTTTGACCTTTGTTTTCTATTGTTTTTTCAATGAAATTTGTTGGGGACACTTTTGCAATCATAAACAGCATAAAATTAATTCATTTCAACCAGTAAAAGCAAAAATAATCATACATTTATGATTTTTGGCTGAAAACGCAATTTCCATTGATTTTGTACACGAAATCACGTTTTTGAGCGATTTTGGGGTTGACATACTTGTATAAAAAGTCGTGCAGCGTCGAAACGGTATGTCCGATTTTCGCGAAAATGGTCTCAAAATATGCGCAAGACTTGAAAGTAAAAAGTCAGCGAGCGACACGATCAAAAAAATTTGCCCGGCGGCATGGTCGCAAAATTCGTAGGGGGGGGGGTCAAATTGACCCCCCCCCAGTTAATATAGGGTTAAAGCTAAGGGGCTCTACTTTAAGACTGTATAAAAAAAACGCTACCTTCTTTTTCCAAATTATGGCACATTTTGTGATGACAGGTGACATATACTAGTAGACCTTTAAAATGGCAAAAGTACATGTAGGACAAGCCCTAACTTATATGCAATGACAGATTCCATGCATAAAGTGATGTTTCCTACCTCTTGATACTGATTAGATTCTTGGTCTTCCCTGACTTGAGAACATCCTGCCATTCTGACTCCTGACCCTTGATGCTGTACCTGGGAAAGGGGAAAACGAAAAATAGTTATACAGGTGAATCCAAGGGAGATGGAGTATATATTCTTCCACCCCCTCCTCCCCCCCCCCCACCCCCCACCACACACACAAGGAGAATGGTCTGAACAAACATTCCCCTCATATTTTTTTTTTCGGGGGAATAAAATAATATTAATGCACTTCATTGTGAGGACTTTTCCTCTGCTACATAAAACAGTTCTCTAATTTAAACATGGGGCAAAATATGTGGCAAGAAAATTGATCTTTACACTAGTGACAGGTTAACAGTTTAAGTAATCTATCATTTGATTTTTATAGAAGATGTACTGATTGATTTCAGCTCTGGTACAAGGTTCTTCTATCATTTCTTCTGTTTCTGTTTCTTTTTCTCCTTCCTCCTATTCTGCTTCTCCTTCTCCTTATTGTTCTTCTTTGTGTTTTCTTACTCTTCTTCCTCCTTTTATTCTCTTTCAGTTTGATATGCATTTATGGTATGACACAGGATGTAAATGATAGTAAATGGACTGCGATGACATCGTACTGATTATGTACTTTTAAACTAATATTTTGAAAGCGATGTCATATAAAAGCTAATCTTCTGATGAAATAACGTTTCATGATTATAATAAATTGTTTTGTGTGCAATTTTACATGTAAATAAGTAAATGTATCAATTTTATTGTACAGATGACTCTGCATAACTGGACGTCGCACAAATCGATTTATCGCCTATGTCGAATATTTTTGACAGTCCCAATTTACTCTGTGCTTTCTCAATGGGAAGTTTTTCTTGTTAGTCGATTTTTTAAATCAAATTTCACCTATCTCGAACATATTTTCAAGTCCCAAAAAGAGCAAACAGGTTTTAAATCATTTGCCTAGGTCGAAGTGGCGACAACTGTCATTCTTGATGGTCTTAATGGGTTGACCTTTTGATCTCTGCCTGTCAGCATGACCGCAAAGATGTCATAAATTTCCCATTCCCTCTCTGCCTTGGTACACTTTTGACAGCCTCCAATTCCCTATATATGTTTCCTTCATCTCTAACATAGAATTGTATACAAAACTGTAACTCGAATATCGGCTAAGTCGACGTGATTTGTGTGGTCCCTAGTGATTCGACTTATGCGAAGTTTACTGTATTATATGCAATTCGGCATTGCCACAAGACATGAATTTTTAATGAACCATGACTAGTTAATTTAAAGCCAGCTATCCCACCACTCACCTGCTGAGGTCCATGCCTTTTAATCTCTCCAGTTCTTTCTTCTGTTTTGCTTCAATCTCGGCTGCTGCTTCTTCCTACAAGAAAGAACATAAACAAAGAAATGGGATTAAAGGCAACCTGGAGTCTCAGTCTGTAACCCAGTCACCTGTACAAACCCTAAATATAGGTCGTGGTTTTGGGTGGCCTTAGTCTCAAACGGTCCAAATTCACAAGTTTGGACTGTCCATAAGCCCATTATCAGGAAAATGAAAAAAAAACACAAAGATAGTACTCATTCATGCAAACAAGAGACCTTAGCAACTGTACTGTAAAAAGCTTGGTAAATCTAGTCACTTTCTAAAAGAAGACTGTGGATTGGAAAATCCTTTTTTGCTGTTACAGTCACGATTAATGACTAGTTTTTAAATGTAGCTTTGTGACAACACCAAATTTATCAAAGGAAGACTTGAAGATTTTGGATAAAATATGGCAAATCTTGCTATGTGAAGATCATACTTGGCAAAATTGTAAAGCTCACACAAAAACATGGCTGAATTAATTACAAGAAAAAAAAAATCAAAATTCCTAATCACTTCTACCCCTCAAATTTGGACAAATGAAGGGTGAATGTACGTCCGTTTAGAAAGTATCGGAATCTCACCCCAACTCAAGTATTTCACGCATATATGACTTATTGTTTGTTTTGTAGCAACAGATCACAAATGAATGAATCAATCAATCAGCTCCCTCACCAGTTTCTGAGCCATGGACTGTTGCGTAGGCTCCATGATCACCTCCCTCTCCACCACCATGCCCTGATTCCACGATAAATACTAAATCAATCAATCAATCCATCAATCAATCAATCCATCAATCAAGCAATCCATCAATCAAGCAATCAATCAATCTTTCAATCAACCAATCGATCAATCAACCAACCAATTTATCACTCTACCAATCAATCAGTCAATCAATCAATCGATCAATCAATCAATCAATCAATCAGTCAGTCAATCAATCAATCACTCAATCAACCAACCAACCAACCAATCAACCAACCAACCAAACAACCAAACAACCAACTAACCAATCAATCACTGAATCAATCGTCAATCAATCAATCAATCAATCAATCAATCAACTCCCTCACCAGTTCCTGAGCCATGGTCTTATGAGTGGGCTCCATGCTCTAACTCCACCAAAAATACAAAATCAATCAATCAATCAATCAACTCCCTCAACAGTTCCTGAGCCATGGTCTTCTGAATGGGCTCCATGCCCTAACTCCACCATAAATACTATATCAATCAATCAATCAATCAATCAATCAACTAACCGACCAATCAATCAATCAATCAATCGACTCCCTAAACAGGTCCTGAGCCATGGTCTTCTGAATGGGCTCCATGCCCTAACTCCACCATAAATACTATATCAATCAATCAATCAATCAATCAATCAACTAACCGACCAATCGTTCAATCAATCAATCGACTCCCTCACCAGTTCCTGAGCCATGGTCCGTTGTGTTGGCTCCATGATCACCTCCCTCTCTGCCACCATCCCTTGCTCCACCTCTTGCTCCAAGATGGAGTTGAACTCCGACACCACCTTCCGGACCAGACGGTTAAACAGGCCCAGGATCTGGGACGCAGGCAGGTCCAGTTCCTTCTCCAGGGTATCAACGGTCTTGTGCTGCAGGCCCAGGCCCAGCAGAATGGCCTGGGGGAGAACAAGATAAGAACAGTCACATTTTTTAACCCTTAATGTGCTTTGTTTACATATATGTATTTACAGCACCATGCCAAGGCCCAATTCATGTACTTTTGTAGAAACTAATTAATCAACTTCTAATCCTCTTTCAACACATGAATGCCAACTTCTTCTCATGACTATATTATGCCTAAAATATGCCAATAAATATAAAGTTCACTAACCCTTGACATTTAACCTTTAACCTTGATCACTTGGCAGAAATGTCCACTGCCTATTACTAACCATCCTGCTAAGTCGCAACACCTTTCGACCCTTCTGGCTATAGTTATCCCTGAAATATGCCAATTTATGCAAAGCTAATTAACCTTTGACCCTTGATCTTTGGCAGATTTTGTCCAAAATCTCATCAGTTCATCTACAACTCATGGTGCATGCCTAGGCCAAATATGATCAAAATCTGCCAGGCATTATTCAGATATCATAATAATGAAATCAGGGTGTACGGATAGACGGACGGATGGACAGACGGGCAACCCGAAAACATAATGCCTCTGGCCCCTTCTTATTAACAAGAATTTGCCTCACCGATTGGGCCGCAGACAGCTGGAAGGCCAGTCTCTTGAGGAAAACCAGACAAGCTACCATGGGGAGGTCAGTGACAAGATGGCAGCAACAATAGCAACAACAACAATACCAACAATAGAAGCAACAATACCAACAATAGCAACAATTCCAGCAATAGCAACAACAAAAACAATACCAACAATACCAACAACAACAGCAACAATAGCACAAACATGAACAATACCAATAGCAACAACAACAGCAACAAAACTAACACTACCAACAACATCAACAATAACAACAATAGCAACAACAGCAATAATGACAATAGCCGCAACAGCAACAATAGCAACGACAGCAAAAATACCAACAATAGCAACAACTACAGCAACAATACCAACAATAGCAATAACAACAACAAAACCAACAATAGCAGCAACAATACCAACAACACCAACAACATCCACTATACCAACAACACCAACAATAATGATAGCAACAAAAACAGAAACAATACCAACAATAGCAGCAATACCAACAACAGCACAAAATACCAACAAGAACAGCAATGCAACATCAGCCACAATAACAGCAACAGCAACAGATTTCCCTTACTGATTGAGCGGCAGACAGCTGGAGGGCCAGTCTCTTGAGGAAGACCAGACGAGCCACCATGGGTAGGAGGTCAGTGACAAGATGATAGTCGGCCATGTTCCTTGAGTACAGCTCCAGACGATGGATGTCATACTTGGTGCAAAAGGCCTCTAGGTCAGCAGCTTTCATGGCTGTCAAAAAACAAATAACGATAATGATAACAGCATTTGACCTAATTTGACCTTTGACCCCCAAATAAAATTTAGGTCTCGGTAAGGCATCTACCATCCAGGTTTGGTTACAAAGAGGCTTATGGTTAGAAAGTGACCAACCCCACTAAAAACTTGCAGGTAAATTTTAGCATTTGACTTCATTTGACCTTTGATCTACATACATGACCTTTGACCAACAAATAACATTGAGGTCTGTGTTATGCATCCACCATTCAAGTTTGGTTACAAATGGGCAAATCGTCACAAAGTTATTCAGGTGTCACAAACATAACAGACGTACAGACGAACGCTGCTAAGGATCCTTTAGTCTCTCTCCACCTTGGTGTCTTGACAAAAATAGTGGATTTCAATTTGGTACTCCAGGGTACTGTTTGTTGCATAATATGCCTCATTTATTTCAGTGAAGGCCTGAAATTAAGAATGATCAAAGAGAGAGGAAGTAAAAATTTGTTACATACCTGTGTATTCTTGTTTGTGTTGTTGGTGATGTAGGATGCTAAGAGCTAGGGATGGCTTGAAAGCTTTGAACTGATAGGCACACAGCGATAGGAATCGCCTCCGGAAATCTAGAATGAGGGAGAGATAAAAATCACTAACAAAGCTACTTTTAACTCTACAACATTTCAAGTATTTTCAGATAGTTAGTTCTACACTGCGCAACTTTGAAGATTATCTGCCCTTCTTTGGCTAAATGAAGCAAGTGATAACAGTGTAATTTCTCATATTAAAATGAGCAATTTGTGATTGTCATTTACATTGGCATCAATGCAATTTCAGGGTATTTTGACTTACATGTCATTCAATAAAATAACTATTTCTCCAAATTTTGTCTGAAGATACATAATACCTAGGCACTTTCAAAAAAAACAAAATATCTCAAATTTGAGTGATATATCATTTGCTTCCTTTTCCAAGTAGAGCAGTAATGTCATCTTCTAACAGCTGTAACTTTTTATTTAAGCAAAATAGAGAGAAGTGGTGTGTATAAAAGTTTTAGATAAGAGTATCCCCTTTCTAACCATTTTATTTTTATACTACCTTGACAGTTATGATTTCTGAAGTTGCAATGAATTTTGTGAAGTCATTTTTTGTTTGTATCAAAAGATATCCACAACTGCTGACAAAATGTGTATGTCGTATCAAATTAAAGGCAAGGTCCACCCTTAACGTCAAATTGGTTTTAATAATAGCAGAGAAATGAGAGAAACATATCAATGAAAGTTGGTGAAAATCCACCGAAGAATAGCGGAGTTATGAAGTTTCAAAGTTTTAATTTCATGACGTCACATACGAGCAGCTCCCCATGTCATGTAATATAGAATTCCATAAATTGCCACTTTTTATTGGTTCATGATAATTGAATGTTGTTGTTTTTTTCATAGAAGGATGTATGAAATAATGATTCTAACTATATATTGAATGCACAGGTAACATCATTTTCAATTTCCTGAGAAAATGACACTTGATGGAATTTATATTACATGAAAATGGGGGAGCTGCTCGGATGTGACGTCACAAATTTAAAACTTAAAAAAATTGATAACTCTCTTATTATTTGATAAATTTTCACCAAACCTTCATTACTGGATTATTATTATTATTATTATTGCTTCGTCATCATTTCGGATGACAGGGACTAGAAAAGCGAACTTAATCACTGTTACCCTTAGGCATCCAGTCTTGGTTTCCCGGGACTCATTTATCCCCTCATTTTTCTTCTTTTATTAAAATCAACTTGACTAGAGGGTGAACTTCCCCTTCAATGACAAAATCTGTGGCAAAAAATGTCAGATTTGTAAAAAAATTATCAATAGTAAACCAACCTCTTGCATGTATATGACTAAGTTAATGAGGGCTATTCCTTCCCTATATAAATGTGTAATAACAATTTTGTCATTGTTACCGAGACTTACCTTTCCAAAATGCCATCAGCCATGATTCTTGATCAGCGCCCTCTGTGTCTGTTTCTTGTACAGTCTTCAGCATGATGCAGGAGTGCTCACCGGTTAGGTCATTCTAAAATATGATAAAAATTGGAAAATCAATCATATTGAATGCATTTGGTAAAACTGATTTTAATAAGTGGGGTT
>JZLH01S0076552.1:8946-28296 GCA_001188425.1 Eucidaris tribuloides | reverse complement strand
CACCAAAAAACAATAATAGTTCAGATGAAAGGAGACATGTTTCTAGATAACCATCAACAATTACTCCCCCACCCCCCCCCCCTTTTCGATGTAGATATGTGTGCACGCATGTATGTGTGTGTTTGTGTCTGTGTGTAGTTAGCAAACAGAATATCTATTGACAATGTTCTTGCATATATTCCTTGTACTTTCACCCGGACATGTCATAAGAAAGAAATGCATACACACACACGTGCACACACAGACACACACACACACACACAGCAGACACACACACACACACACACACACACACACACACACACACACACACACACACACACACACACACACACACACACACACACACACACACACACACACACACACACACACACACACACACACACACACACACACACACACACACACACACACACACACACACACACACACACACACACACACACACACACACACACACACACTGGTAAATGCAGTAAAACATGGACATTAATGTTGTCAGAAAAGACACAGTCAAAACAAGGACATAATATACCGGGATTCAGAGGGTTAAATCGTGGACATCTTGGGTATAAGTTAGAAATTGGACAGGGAACCGTGGACAGACTTTAACGGTCAAATGGGAGACAATGTTAAACATGCTTTTAAATGTATATTTAGGTACAGACAGCCGAGGACAGTCCACAGTTGGGGGGTGTCCACGGTTTGAGTGCAAATTTTCCTGTGGGTGTCCACGTTTATGGCAAAAACATATGCACACACACACACACACACAACATAAAACCAAGTGATACACTGAACCAACAGCAAGGCATACCACTTGTCAAAAACACCAATGCAATATATTTATTTCTAAATGAGATTTAGCACATGAGATAACAATGCTCTTTGTCTGTATCTCTGTATTTCTCTTTCTGTGTCTCAATTATAAATGAAAGAATCTTACTTGAGAAGGTCTGCAGTCAGTCCAAAGGACACGCCAAGGTAGTCCAATCTCTCTGCTGGCCTTTCACTCAATTTGGACAATAGAGGGGGTAAGTTCTTCCGGGGAGCGATGACCTCTTCCATCAAATTAACAGCCTGGTTAGAATAATGACAACAGAAATGATTTTAAAGCATTGGAGACGATTTGATTTTGATATAACACACATTCTCCATAGATCCCAGCCCAAGATATCTTGTTGTTAGGCTCCAATGGGTGAAGTTTCAGGTTCACAGCTGCTTGCTGAGATGTTATCACTGGGGTGAGAAATTTAATTTTCATATTTGGATGGTCAATGTAAAGTTACAATATATACTAAAAGATGACGACCGATACATCCATGTTTACCAGATGTCACCTATTAAAGGGAATGGGCAAGATTGGGGGTATTCATCAATTTAGGATAAAATGGAATAAGAATCAAGTATACTGTTTAAGGGTTCTGCTGTGAAAATTTCAGTTTAAAAGATTTCCACTTTGTTGTATAATTATCAAAATCTGATGCGATAGTCAAATTGGTTGTCTACCTTTCCATGGGTTCAATATCCATCAGGGTCACACTTTAATTTAATACTGGCACATGACTTCTTGTTTCTTTTCAAGTACTCAAATTCAAGACAAATCCTTCCAGCCTGGATATACAATTTAGTCAGAGTATATATTGGTATATGTTTCAACTCATTTTTTACTATTCCCAATCATGTCACTGCCCTTTCAATTTAAAAAAGCTAAAAGTTGACTGAAAACGCAGTTGATTAGTATGACATCAACTTCCCTTGCCAAATAGGCCCTCAATAAAACCTATGTTGTGGTATTTCAACAACAAATATACTTTCGTCTTTCTTGTAATCTAAAGTAATGCCTACTTTAGTACAAGAGTTAGTCATTTCTTGTGTTATTGAACATAAAAAATCAAGGATTTATCTATCATGCAATGAGTAAATGCTTCTTTTGTTTGAACATAAATTCTCTTTATAAACATTTTAATTCATTAAATATTTGTTCCGTTCAGGAACCGACAATTATTTGTCATTTTGACTCACACTCTATTGCACAAATGTATCGTTGCATGGCCAGCATAAAGGCCCTAGCATATGTTCCTTGCAGAAGGGCCTTATACAGGTGACTCCTAGTATAACAAAGTCCCTTAAGGACCTTCTGCTGGGAACATATGCTAGGGCCCTTCTGCCGGACAGACGACGGTATATCACTCGCCTCCTTCTCCACAGTTGTGATTGTTGTTGATGACGATGACTCCGTCAGGCTGGGGAATTCCCCCTGATAGTACTTCTGAAGAAGAGCCAAGGCTCTTGTACCATAACCCATCTGAAAACAAAGAGGTACACAGTGAGACCTTGTGGCATTATTTTTATTATTATTATTTTTATTTTATTTTTTTGGAGAACCTGTTTGAGAAAACATCTTTCTTCTGAAATTCTGTGTTGTTTATCATTAAAGGCAGGGAATCTCATTTATGAAGGACATGTGTGTGAAATCTGAAGAGAAAATGCCACCAAAACCAAATGCCAGCTTAGTGTGTATTTTTTACCAGGAATTTTGTCTCTACAAGACAATAAATCAAATTACACTCTAACAGTCACTAAAACTCTATTAAAACTGAGTTTCTAGCTCCAACAATTTGCTAATGGTTCTTAGATTAGTTTTTTTTTCTATGGACCAGAGTATTTACACGTTGATTTTTAGGCATGCTAATGAGATGCTCTACCTTTAACTCGTTATGTGCTTTATATCAAATCTCATCAAGCATGTGATTTTATTACATATTCTGGAAGTTGCTACATCAAATATAATATAGAGAGTACAGCAAAAAAATGTAGAAATACCATAAATTCTCTCTGCAAACATTTCATTACAAAGATATAATAATTTTCGGGGTTTTTTCCATACAATTTTTAACATTTAATTTTATTTTAGTGTATGTAAGAATTTTAGTAAACTGAAAACATTCATTATGAGCTTCATGGCACAAATTGACTTTAATAAAATATGATTCTGAATAGTAAAGTAAAAAAATAAAGCACTAGACTAATAAGAGTGTACATCTAATTAATTTTGTTATATGTGCTTGTTATTGTTATTTACCCCTTGGTAATCTGGATGTGTTGCTATGCGGACCACTCTTGCTCCCGATAAACTTGGAAAGTCGTTATCTTGGAACTGGGAAGAAATCAAACAAAAGTGAACTCATTGAATGGAATCAGTTAGAGGGGGAGGAGGAGGAGGTTCAGTGATGACGGAAAATATAATTTAAAAATAACAGTATGTAAATCAGCTTATAAGATATACATATATATATACATGTTTTTATAAAGCTCTTTCAATGAATAACCATACATCAATAAAAACAATGAATATATATGGTCATTAATTAGTTTGGGTTTTATCCCCTAGCCAGAAAAGTGTTTTACGGGAAATCCGTAGTCAAGCAAGTGAAAATATTAATTTCCACCATAAAGTACAAAGACTGGTACCAAGGATTCCCACTCTCCTATTTATACTACTGCATTACCTGTAAGGTTGTGACATTGTGTGTGATATTAGATCACCACTAAATTGAACTACACATATCTACTGATCCCCTCCATAAGTCTGGTGACAAAATTATCCTCTCTCCTTTTATACTGCTGTATTACCCGTTGTGATATTTTTCTGTAAAATCAGGTCACCATCAACAGAAACCATAAGTATCTTCTTCACCAATCCTAAGACTGGTGACACAATTACCCCATCTCCCATTTATATTACTACATTACCTGTCGTGATACTGTCTGTGAAATCAGGTCACCATCAATGAAACCACAAGTATCTACTTCAACTGAACTTAAGACTGGTAATAAAATTATCCCATCTCATGTTTATACCACTTCATTACCTGTTGTGATATCGTGTGTGGAATCAGATCACCAGGAGTTTGAACTACAAGCATCTACTAATCCCCACCACAAGACTGGTGACAAAATTACACCATCTCCTGTTTATACTACTGCATTACCTGTTGTGATATTGTCCACGGAATCAGGTCACCAGCTGCTCTCTTCCCTCGATTCAAGCTACTCATGATGGTGCCCTTGGATATTTCACCTTCTAGGCACACCTACATCACAAACAAAAGTAATTATTAATATTTGGTGTGCATGCAGTTTTGAAAAGAGCCACATTTTTAATCAATTTAACCCATTGGAGACTAAGTACAATCTCAGGCTTAGACCTATAGGAAATGTGTGTTATATCAAAATCAAATAATCTCCTACGTGTTAAACAAGTGTGGTATTGTAATGATGGAAACATCAAACCTACTGCAAATTGTTTAGAATCAGATGTACTGTATATTTTTTAAACTATCAGAGAGCAGACATCAATTTGTACATATTTACGGCAAGAAAGTCACTCCTAAAATTTTTTGTTTTTCATCAATTTATTTAAAAAAAAAACAGAAGCATTTCAAAGCCTGTGATTTTCAGGGCATTAATACGTGATACAGACCTATCTAACAAGCACAACAGGGGGAAATTGTGTTTTTCACCACTTACCAAAACCACACACTACCTTTGATTTTTTAACTTGTATTAAAGAGGATTTATGGAAGCAGGTTTTGTGTTGGGTTTACAGATTCAAGTAAAGAGAATATGGTTGGAGATGAATCAAACAGTTTTCAATATCCTTCCAAATTTTGACTCATCATTATGAATAATTCTGGAAAAACATAACAAAATAATTCAGCCTGAAAAGTTGAAAATTTCCAGGTCAAGATTTACCTGTACAACGCAGAGGATTTCAGGAAGCGAGTTTTGCGTCGGGTTCACAGGTCCAAGAAGACAAAAGACGTGATGCGCTGGGGCATCAGATAGGAGCTGGAGGTCGTTCGGGGTGTTCTGAAAAGAACAAAGGTGAGATCAAAGCTTTTTAGAGTTAATGGTGGGACCTTGGACAGGGATTCGGTTCAAGCTCGGCCCGGTACAGTTTTATCTAATATGTTTCTGATCTGTAACTTGACTCAGAGTTTAGAGTTCACAGAAATTTAATCAAGATAAAGGCCTCATAAAATCATCTCAGTAATGTTTGCATGTGGTATCAATTGAAGACAAATCATGACCTGCCTGTCATCAATGTGACCTGTTGTATAACAGTCCCCAGAATGTCCCCAGAGGCCCATGCTGCCTGGTTTACTGTTTCTGGATGTCAGCTGGAATGAATGAATGTGCCCCATGTACATGTTAAAAGAAAATGGCAAAATTAGAAGTAGTCTTCAATTTACGTTTAAATGCTCTCAGAATCAAGAATACTGTTTAAAATGTCTGTTGTGAAAGTTTTACAGTGATAAAAAATTTCCTCTTTGTTGTAAAATTATTATCAGAAAATGCTGCGACGTTGAATTTGATGTGTAGTTTTCAATGGGATAAGTTTCTATTAGGGTTGGAGATTAATGCTTGTTTGTCAAGTAAACAAATTCAAGACTCCCGTTATAATGAAAATGGTTATAACAAAATTTCTGTTACAACAAAGTAAAAATTACGGTCCCAAAAGTATTATCTATATATCTTTATGTACTGTTTAGTTATAACGAAATTTTGATACTACAAAAGAAAATTGTGGGTCCCAAGGACTTCGTTATAACAGGAGTCGCCTGTATACCATTTTCACCCCTTGGGGATGACAGGCTTGTTCAGAAGCCCAGTACATCTCACACTCAGAGACAAAATGCTTCCACAAAAGCCCCGTAATTATGCCCAACATTTCATATAAAGTGAGGTTAAAGTGCATACAATTGGTTGCATTCTACTAAGTACACATTTTTACCACTGAAAATGTAGAAACTTGTCTCTGTTCGTGAGATTTACTGGGCTTCTGTACAAGCACGCCATCCCCAAAGGGTTAAAGCTTACAGTTTCTACTTCAAGACTGAATGAGAAACATAATATCTTATTTGTCTAACTTATGGTACGTTTTGTAGCATCAGATCACATATAATCACTGTCTTTGTCCTCTACAAAGGCGTACCTTGTAATGTGCGGCCACATATATCGACATAAGCCTTTGCAGGAAGAGTTCCGATGCCTTGTGGTAGCTGAACAGGGTATCTCGGTTGATGTAGTATGTGCTGAGGAGTTAAGAAGCTTAAAGACAAGGTATCTCTTTTACATGCCTAAAAATTAACACTGCATTAATACACTGGTGTGTACAAGAAATACCATTTAAGAACCTTTAGCAAAGTATAGGAGCTAGTATCAGGTATAATTTGATCTATTTGTGATGTCACTAAATGTAGACAGAAAGTCCATGTGTATGCATTTGTAGAAATGATTTGCTCCATGATTCTCTTTGATCTCTATTCAGACAGGTTTATTTTCTTCATGGCCTTATCACTGGAACAACAGGATCAGTTTCATGGTGTATTTGCATGTTCAAATAAACTTTCTGATATTGCGAGAAGAACTTTCTTTCACAAATTTGTCTGTATCAATATACCTTGCCTGATATTGTTTCAGGTATATACAAATTGTCAAAAGATGATGGAGTCAGTATTGGACAAGTCAGCATATTGAGCGTACATACGTGACCTGTCCCCACAAATCAAACAATAAGTTGCAGAATTGGTTTCTGCGTAAATGCAGAAACCAGTAGAGTTGGGTTGGAAAAGTTGATTCTGGGATTCATGATACTTTCTGAAAGGACGTCTATCATCATGTGATTCAGAAGTATTTCTTGTAATTAACTTGAGCATGTTTCTTGCAGAAGCTTGACAATTCTACCGAGTAAGATTTTCATGTTGCAAGATTCACCAAAATATAATTATTATATAATCACTTGTTATCTAACATCTAGCAGCCACACAGGATTGTGTAATCCACAATTGTCTTTCGGAAAATTTCAGAGTTTACCCACTGCTTTTTAAGGTACAGTTTGTAATGCCTCCTATTTTTCATGGACAAGGTCTTTTTTTCTGCCTTTTTTTTTATAATGGCTTATGTGAGGGTCCAAACAATTGAGCGTGTTTTACATGTGTTTGCTTCGTATATCCTAGAAACACTTCATTAAAAAACACAATCTCATTTTAACAACTTATGGTGCCTTTTGTGGTGACAAGTCACATATTGTGAGTCATGGGTTTACTGGTATGTATATAAAAGGATATAAGTCACAATCGTTCGGTAGGGGACATCCAGACGAGATGCGTTCGACGTCGGAAACATTGAGACAGAGAAGGCCGTTTAGCCATTTCTCTACATCGTCCCCTGAGTTATATCGGATGGATTCCTCTAACATCACTTCATGTAGAACTCTCCCTGGATGAAAGATACAATGGGGGGTTAAAGATAAGATTGAACACCTGCAGAAAAACATAATTTTAATATCAACTGTTCTAAAACCATCTATGAACAGATAGTATTCTGAAAATGTCACTCAACTACAGAAGAGGGTAGTTGAAAACAGAACACTTTATTTTAATAAAACCTCTGAACAAATTGTCCTGCTGACAAAGTACTAACACAGAAATATATATGTGGGACAATGTTAATTGCAAATGATTCATTTTTATTAGTTTTAATGGCAAGAATGTTAAGGAAGCTAGTACCACGTGAATCTAGGATAATTACATTAAATAATGTCAGGTATTTAAATAGAGTTTTGCTTGTGAACGGGTAAAATTCACATCCTCTGTTTTCCAATTTTGTCAACAGAAAATATGTGCAGTTAATACACCAGCAAATATGGTAGTCAGAAAAAGAAAGAAGTGAAGAAAGTAAAGCCATTGGTCAATCGGGAAAATGTCATTCTACTTCAACAAAGGTAATAAAAGTGGCACTGTCATTTTCAGATGTTTTGTCAAGTGTTCCAACCATGGAAGTTGCTGAACAGACTTCGCACGGGCATGGGCCACTGCAAGACCAACATGACTAAATAGGGCTTTGCTGAGACCATAGATACAGCCTGCAACTGTGGAACATCTGAACAGTCAATGCAACACCTGCTGAGATGCCCGCTACTGGTTGAACAATGCTGTATGGAGAAACTGGTGACTGGTGAGGGCTCTTCACTGTGCGCGAGCCTGGCCAAATATCTCACCAATGCCGTGGATGATGGACACAAAAGAAAACCAATACCATATTCTTACACACATACCTGATGCCGAAGACCCCGCCTCTGACTTGGTTGCCATGGCAGCCGACGCTTTGGCCTCAATGGAGCTGCCCGAACCAAAAGTGGCATTCTGACGCCTGAGCTGCTGGATCAACTTGAGTGAGAGGGATCGACCGGTACCTTCATACCTGAATGGCAAACACAGATGAGAAGAGACAGATGTCAGTGTTTATTGGGTGATTGAAAGTTTCAGATTAACGTAGACGTTAGTTAGCTCAAAGTGTTTATAACTTGTAACACTCACCACCACCCCCATCATTATCATTATTATTCTCAACATCATCATCCTCATTACTTTCTCCTCCTCATCATCCTCATTTTCAGAATCAATATCATCTTCCTCATCATTATCATCACCCTCAAAATTATCATCATCTTCATCATTATCACCCTCCTTCTCCTCCTCCTCCTCATCATAATCATTATCATCATCAATCCACCAAGGGCTAAAATTAATTAAAATTGTCAATTAAACCTCCTTGGTGAACTGAATACAAAGGTTTTGATATCAATAGAGTTAAGACTGTTAAGATACCCATTGACGGTGGAAGACATGAAGACGAGGTATGGTCCTAGGAGATTCTTGACTAGAGGGAGGGGAATGGCTGCGGCCTCATCAATCACCACCAACTCTGCTTGACTCAATTTGTGGGCATCGCCTGGATGGATGTACTGTGAGAAAAAAAAGATGATGACACTAACCGACCAGAAATACTATTTGTACTTATAGTGTCCGAAATGATGCTAATACTATTTATCATCATCACAGTATCATTATCATCATCACCATCATTTTCATCCTCATCATCCTCATCATACTCACCATTATTATCATCATCCCTATCATTAATATCATCCTTTGCATCACTAACCTCCTCATCATTATCAGCATTCTCATTACTCTCAACCTCCTCATTATAAACATCATCCTAATTCTCCTTGTCCTCATCATTGTCGTCATCATAATCAGTTTCCTCATTATTATCATCATCCTTATCATTATCATCATCCTTATGATACCATTATCTTCATCATTATCGTCATCCTCAACACTAAACCATCCTCTTTCTCATTATTATCAACATAATCATCATTTCTTAGAAGTTAGAATAATATTAAAGCCCAAGTTTAGTTTTGTGGATTTTTTGTTATTTGAAAGCTTTATGCCCCAAAGTCATAACCCTGCAATAATAGATTCTGAATGTCTTTAGTTTTTTTTAATTAGTTAATGAAAAATCTCGGGGGGACCCCTGAGATTTTCGACTATATTTTATATTATAGCATCCAAAGGGTTAAAAAGGCTTTAAGGTTGCATGTGTTTGAAAGAGCAGGCTCTGCTCTTTCAGATGAGGTATAACTCATATAACCTGCTTTTTTGTTTTTTTTTTTTTAAAAATAATTAATGAAAAATATCGGGGGTGGGGGACCCCCGACATTTTCAGCTATATTTAAAGTTATAGTTAAAAAGGTTATATGAGCTATACCTCATCTGAAAGAGCAGACACATGTAACCTTAAAGCCTTTTCAACCCTTTGGATGCTTTAATATAAAATATAGTTAATATAGTTAATATAGTTAATATAGTTATATATATATAGTTAATATAGTTATATATATATTAATTTTTAAAAAAAACTAAAGACATTCAGAATCTATTATTGCAGGGTTATGACTTTGGGGCATAAAGCTTTCAAATAACAAAAAATTCCCAAAACTAAACTTCGGCTTTAATACCAAACTAATAAAATGTAAAATATATTCCTACAAATTCCACATTTTATGACAGAATTTTGTGAAACAAGAATACAACTCCCGCCATTTTCATACATATGTTGAAGGAGTAGATCACGAAATATCTCGTTGACGTCTGTGAAGAATGCGCATTAAAGCAAAATCAAACCATCTTCAATGGGTTAATTGGAAATAAATACTTTCACAACATTCATTGAAATATTATATAATGAAAGCAAAAAATCAAAGTGTTTGAATAAATATATTTTCATTTACAACTATTGTGAACCTGTATAAAATAACAGCTGTTCGAGTTGACACCACAATCCCAAAATAGCTCATTGTGGCTGTACAAGACTGTCCACTGATAACATTTTAAAATGTTGTCAGTGGACAGTTTAGTACAGCACAAACATATTTCATTACTGATTTGGAACTAATTTCGTTTTCTGGGGGGGGGGGGTAACCTGGTCCTAAAATGTCTAGCCATGCTCATTCACATACCTGTATTGTCTGTCGATGTTCCCTGAAAATGTTGACCCGAATAACAGCTTTGTTGAATTCTGGATTCGTGGATTGGACAAGTTCATAATCCAAATGTTCCTGAAAATAAAGAGAATCACAACAGATCATTCAATGTAATGAATTTGTAGACAAGTACATACATTTCCAGGATGTCCCCTTTCCCCTTCCTTTCCCCCTCCCCTCTCCCAATCTCGCTCTCCCCACCCCTCCTCTCTCCCCTCCTCCCTCTCCCCTTCCATCCCCTCTCCTCTCCCCTCCTCTCCCCTCCCCTCTACCCTCCCCACTCCCCATATCACTCAGTTAAAACAGTATTTCCCCTTCCCTTTCCCCTTCTTCCTCTCCCCTTCTCCCTCTCCCCCTCCCATACCCTCTCCCCTCCTCCCTCTACCTTCCCCTTTCCCCTCTTTCCTCTCCCCCTTCAATCTCCCCTTCCATCCCCTATCTCCCTCCCCTCCCCCTCTCCCCTCCACTTCCCCTCCCCTCCTTCCCCCACTCCCCCATCCCTAGGTTGAAACAGTATCAATTGTCTTTTTAATCCTTTAGATCACCAGATTATAATCTTGTATAATTGGACAATTGTGATAGATGTGGCCCACCGTAGGAAAAGGAATAAAAGAGCTGGAAGTGAAGTTGAATGATGGGATGGTGTAGGGCATTTCATACTAGTATAACAAGGGTTATTTAATTCTTAACATGCCACAGAAATTACAGTTCTATCTATGGTCATTGTGTGTATTGTGTGGTGCATATATGCAACTTTGGCACTTTAAGAGTTAACACTGCACACCCACCTGATAGTCAAGGGCATCAAAACCTTTGAAGACAAACTCAAAGAGCGTCCGGATATTTTCTGGACTGGGCGCAGTCACAAAGATATTGGAGTACCTGAAATATCAGCAAAGGAGAAAAAGAACAAAATAATGTTGATAGCGTTTACATCCAACTGAACAGCCCTTCACTACACACAGAAAGTTTAAATGGAAAAGGGACCAAAATCTCAATAATTGTCACAGATTGCTGCAAAATTGATACACAACGATACTAGTAACAAAAGAGAACTGACAAGAGTCAACTTATCACCAGTGACTTGTTAAGTTTTGATTAATTACTACTGATTAGTGGTCATCTAGAACTTTGTACAGCAAGCAAAGTTCGAGATGAACTGAGTTGAGGCAGAGCGCACACATATAAACATGACTGGCCTGTGTACATAATTTATGTTCACTTAGCAATTGGTGCATTGAGAATGTTTACGGGTACCATACATATCAAGAGAAGGGTTCTCCAAATGAATAGCTGCCAGTGACTGACAGCAAGAAGAATTCATAGCAGATGACAGAAAAAATGTACCAAAGTCCACTCTATTTGCAAGGGTATACCTGCCAACCTCCCAACATTACACATCAAAAATCTTATTCTTAATGAAAAGTGAAGGCAAAAATGTTATGTCAAAATCACATAGTATAAGTATACTGCATATTCTTAAAAAAATCTTATTCTGTGAATTTGGTTGATGAAATATCTTACTTAAAGACGCTATATAACACTGTGGAAGACCTGTTAAAAAATTGTCAAACTTTGCTATCTGACATATCTGACAGTGTTTGAATGGACAAATAAACACCCTAGAACACAAAAGTTTGGACAGTTATGCTGTCACTAGTGCAATATGTGCAGATACAAATTGGTACATTAATTATTCTTAGCCGATAGGAAATTCTGCAACACGGCAGTCTATGGGGGAAACCTAGAATGGTCTCTCAATGATTTTTCACTTTTTTAAAGCACTTAATGATCATTTTAAACTGCAATTTTTTCATGGCTTCATTTTCAGACGGTATCAGAGACACTGGTAGCATGGGGAATCACGTAGCTCAGATTTTTAAACTGGAAACATTGTTATACAATGCTTTTAATATGATAAAATACTGGTTGGCAGGTATGCACATGTACGGACATTACTCAATTATAATTTTTGCAGGTCACGGTGCATTTTGCACAAATATAAAGTGGGATCTTGCAAATATTGTTTTTTATGTCGGTCTTTTATACCTTTCAGTTGTTTTCTAGAGACAGTGATACACAGAAACCATCATCTAGTATTTGGATAATCTATATTTTCCTGAATCAACCCTGATAGCTGCAAAAAGAGCATCCCAATACAGTCGATTCGTAATAATATTTGGATGTTTTAGAAACTTATTACTCTCCTATTGTCTGATATTTTCTCAAATATTCACTGATGTGTTTCACTGACATTTCTTCTTTCATTCCAAAGAATTTCTAGGTAATTTGCTATTTGGTTGGAATTATCTTAAATTTTCACTGATGTGTTCATCTGATATGTCTTTCTTTCATGCCAAGTAACTTCCAGGTAACTTGCTATTCTTACCCAAAAGCAACTGCTGTTGCGATAGCCAATCCTAATGCAGCTGATTTGCCACGCCCCCTCGCAGCCGTCATGCACACGGTGCTCCGCAGGGTCTTCTCTGAAATACCTTCCACAAATTTCAGAAGAGCTTTGGCCTAAAAAAGAATGAAATAAAACCCAAAATACATTACAGCCATGTCATGGAGGAACCAATTGGGGAGGTGTCATGGCACAGTGGATAACAGCTTGGCTTCCCAACCTAGTGGTCCATGGTTCGAGCCCACGTCGAGGCGGTTGTGTCCTTGAGTAAGGCACTTTATCCCCATTACTCCGTCCCTTGGATAGGACGTAAAGCCGGAGGTCCCGTGCTGAGACAGAAACACCTCAGCACGTTAAAGAACCCACACACTTCATCGAAAAGAGAAGGGTGAAAACCCGGTGTGATGGCCATTCAATCCAACACTATCAACATTCTTCGGGCCCCTTCTATGGCGTTGTATAGCTGCTGCCTTGCTGAAGGATACATGAGCTATGTATACCGTTGATAAATAAAATAAATATACAATTAAAATATGAATGGAAGTGACTCACTAGAATTACTTTGAGACAATGTAAGAACAAAACATGGATCTGGTAAAATAAATATTGATATGTTTTTAAGCACAAAATTCCAGTCTATAATTTATACTTGGACTAAAATTGGCATGCAGTTCAAAATCACTCATTGACATAAGAAACAAGTAATTTTGCTGAGAATTAAGTGATGTATATGTACATATAAGGGTGATGTTTTATTATCAGGGGGATATATTAATATCTTGATAGTGACAGGATAATTATCAAATGCTTTGTATTTTTGGCCGTTTATCTATAAATTTGAACATTATTAAAAAGCCCAGACATCATTGTTTAATTCATATTGTTTTTCAATCACAAGTCCACCATGTTTAAAGGAATTTTCAACAATATTTCCAATATAGAATATCAGAACAACATAATCCTTCATGCTACATACCAGGGCAACATAACTTCCTAAAGTTTTATACTTGAAGATGTTTATTTGTCCATTCATTCAAGCACTATCATATAACTCTCACATCAAAGTTTGACCATTTTAATTTGAGTTGAACCTCCAAAACTATATCAAACAATGTCTTTACAGGTCAAAGGTCAAAGGTTACCTGATCCAGTGTCCTGGTGCAGTTGATCAGTGCTCCGCCAGGCTGAGTGTCCTGGAGGGAGGCCTTTAGTTCTCGCAATTCCAGCTCGGCAGGAGTCAAGGAATCTTCCTGTTGGAACAATGGATACAAACATAGGATTTTGACGACTGTTATATTCTCATTCCACACACAGCCAGACCAAGACTTTGCTTTTAAGTCTGATCATTTTCCTGTCATGTTTACACACATCTTATCTTGCTACATTGACTAAACATACATACAGTATACGCATGTCAGCAAAATCATAGTTTTCACTGTACTTACACTTCACGTTATACCGCAAGTTGAAGAAGGCTATCAAAGGTAAAGGTGAAGGGGCAGGCAAATTGGGAACAAAACATCAAAATACAAGACAATACACAACATGAAAGCAAAGAGGGGTATTTAAGAGTGGTTGGAGTCATAAATTTAGAAACAAATAGATTGATTATTGTCACTTTTCTCTCAGGGGCGGCAACAGGATAAAATCTTAGGGAGGGCAAAAACTAATATGGGGGCAAAAATGTCCCAAAAATCTTCATTTCATGAATTACACCGCAAAAACCCCACGATTTTCTGTATTTTGACAATTTCAGGGGGCAGCTGCTCTGAACCCCCCCCCCCCCCACGGGTGCCACCCTTTTTCTCTGCGTTTTGCCCCTCATTGTAGTAGGTTTTATGACAACAGTGTAGTCCTGTGTATTGAACATTCTCTCATGACTATACTTCTTTTTTTTCTGGTAACTTTTATCTGATAACAGACCAATTTTTTGTCCTGATTATCCTGTTTTCACAATAGTCAGAATAATACAACACTACTCCAGACAGATCAAGACTGAAGTTGGGCTGACCTGTTACAGTACTACCCTTGAACACGACTCTACTACACACTTCTTTGATCATATCATGACCAGTGCTTCTAGATTATGTGCATCTTAAACAGACACTAGCCAGGTGTCTTTTCAGAGAGATTGATACTTGGTTACATAATGTAGTTACGCATTTTGCAAACGTGTTTCATGTTGGGCTGATACCTATTCACGTATTTCCCCTATGAACCACAAGCCAACGGTAAAGACAAGCAAAATGGAAACTACCAAATATTGTATGACAAAATCTATCAAATTACTGTTGTGGACACTGGTGGATACACTTGAGACACAGTGATGGTGATAGGAAAACATTTAAATTATGATGGCAAAACATGCTGAAACTGCAAAAAAAATAGATTAATAATAAATGGTGCACAAGATATTGTTGTCTCTCTCTTCTAAAAGTCATATTTGTTTGACATGAAAACAAGGCTCTTTGACCCATAAAACCCATCCTATAACCGCATATCCAATTCAATTCATATTGATTATTCATCACCTTCTGAGAAAAGAACTTTACTTTTATCAAAAAACTGTCTTGCGGTTTGAACGGTAACTTGCAGTGGTCATGATTAGATCATAGAGGGAAATATGCACAGAATATAATTGATGTACCATGGAAATCTAAAGAGCGATACATGTCCATGTAAAGTAGGATCCATGCCTTGACAGAGTTCCCTCACCTTAGTTTTTGGTGGTATAGCTTCTATGTCCAGTATGTGGGATGATAATGGTAGAATCTGAAGTTGGTCGTCCAGCACCATACACTTCTCGCAGGATGACAGAGACAACAGAAATCTGAAAAAAGACAGAAAGGAAAAGAAAAACAAAGATCGATTAGATGACATAAACAATTCAGTTGGGTATGAGTAGACCAGACTACATTTGCCATCCCCTCCAAGGAATTTATAATCACATATTTATGATTTCTGTTTTATAACATTTCCTGAATTTTGTATTGTTACATTTTTGTTTGAACAAGGTGACAGCCATAATGTGTTTCACCCAATCTGTATACAATCATTCTAGTAAATTAATTCTTATCATTATTGAAATACCAAGAAATTGTATATTTGTATGATTGGAGAAGTTTTTGGCAGGCATATTTTAACATTTGACCTTCGATATACATATATGACCTTTGACCTCCAATTACATTGCGGTGCCTGTAGGGCATCTACCATCCAAGTTTGGTTACAACGGGCTTATGGTTAGAAAGTTACAAACCCCAGTAGAAACTTGCAGGTAAAGTTTAGCATTTGACTTCATTTAACCTTCGACCTACATACAAGACCTGAAAGAAGCATCTCGGATCTCTTACCTTTCATTGAACCGCCCAACGACATCCTGGTGGGATTCGGTGCGGAACCTGGAATGGACGTCCATGGTCATCGTGTAGAGCTGACGGAGGGACGACATGGTCCGTAGCAGAATCACCACGATACCACCCCCTTCCACTGTCTCAATGGTACGGGCCAAAAGGTTAGGGGTCAGAGCTTCAAAATCCTGGGAAAAAAGGAAAACAAATTCAAGCCTCTGTTGTTGTAATTGTGTCTTGTTTGAAGGGAGATGGAAATAGTGTTGTTGGAAGAATTATCTTGTGACTGAACTGGATTTAAAGCCCAAGTTTTGGTTGATCAGGTAACTTTTTCATCAATCTTTCACAGAGTCCCCTTGGACATCAGAAAACAACATCAAACCTACTGAAAATTATTTATAGTGACAAATTGCTATGTCGGAATTATCACAGAGTGTGTAACATTATGTGCATTACCTATGGGAAATGCTGGGAGGTTCCCCCCCCCCTCGACATTTTATATTTTGAGTAGTTTCTTAAAACTGGAAAGAGTTTCAGAGTTAGCAATTTTCAGTGCACTAATAGATCATATAGGTCCATCTAATACACAAATTTGCAAAGAATTTCATTGTTTGTGATACAAAAACCACACTTTGACCAGAGGGACTACAGCAAATAGAAGTTTATTTAATTATATACAAACTTCAACTTACTTTCTTATTCATTTATTCATTCATGTGTCTATGTACCTATTTACTTATCATAATTCATGTATCCATTAATTCACTTATTTATATTATTTCAAGTCTCTTCCTGTTTTTTTTCAGTAATATGTACAATAGTAACAATACACTAAAATAAGGTGGAGAACAGTGCTTCTTAAGGCCACCGCACACTACACTACTTTTGTCGTACGACTGCACCGACTTGGATCCAAAATAATAAACAAAGCGTATTATATTCGTACACGCTGATTTATTTCCGGGATTTATTTCAGATGCAAATCGCAAAATCACATAGTGTGTGGTGGCCTTTAGAGTTAGTAAATCACAAACATGTTAATACCACAATAATTAAAATGGGATATTTTGTATAATGTTTGGCATATTGAGCTGCAAAAGTGAACCCAGAATTATATAGAATGGTGTTTAATTTATGACTCTAAACTTTCAAACTTTCACTAATGTGTTTCTTTTCTCTCTTTCTTTTTTTTTTGCTTCCATTCAGAGCAAACTGATATTAGCCTGAAATTTAGGTTTGAAAATTGTGTAAATGACTATTGACCAAATGAGCTAACATCACTTGTAACTTAAAGATTCACATAAATAAATCTTCCCCTCTCATAAAAACCTTGGGGGCTGAAAAGTCAGGTTTTGTGAAAATAATTTGACAATAATTTGAATTTTACACAGCCGAAAACTTAGTGTAAGTGCCAGATCTGATCAGTGTATCATCTAGTGTAAACTGAATACCTGCTGATCAAAGCTTGCAAGGTCAAAAACTCACACCAGTGCAGTTGGACAATTGTGGAGCAATCCTTGCTCCAGTTAGACTCCACCAAATTCAAAATTATTAGGTGAAAGCTACCATCCAGTGTCTGAAACCTAGAAAATATTTACAAAATACAACTTGAGCAATGCCCAAATTTAAAATTATTGAAAGTTTATATTTCAAAAACTTTACAATGTTTGAATCCCAAAATTTGAACATTGTATTTTTATGTACCCTTCTTCAGTCAGATCGAATTTGAGCAAAAACTTTTTGGTGTGCAAATAAAAAACATAGCCTTTATGAGGTCTATCAAATCCACTGAGTGTTACTTCAAAAATATATTTGAAGAGTACCTGCAGAATACACATGCCATAGGTGTTTCCCAGTATCTTGTGGGTTTCTGAGTAGTAGCAGTAACGAATGTTTGTTGCCGCGATGAACAATTCAAAGGGATCATCTTCCCTCACGTCTAGTGTACCCGTCTTAATCTTCTTCTGTATCTGACGCATACGCTTCTTGCGATTGCTGAAAGTAGAAGCAGGAACTTCAATATGAACTTTCTGATTTTCACAAGTCAAGCAGTTTGTTTTTTGCTTAATCTTTGGTAATAAAAACATTAACAACAAAAAAATACAGTGCAGATTGATTTGGTTGCCAGGCATGGAAAACTGGAATGTGTAATCGTAAGAAATTGTAATCAATCAGGAATTTGCATGTAATTGTAACTGTAATTTCAATTGAAATGTAATTGGCCCAACTACATTTCAATTATATTTAACTTTTAACAAGACTTTGTTAGCATGTATCTTGAAACATATTACTATGTTGTAGTATATTCCTCAAATTTGTTTCAATAAAAGTACCTTAAATGGCTAGCATACAACAATATGAGCAGAACAATGTGATTGCCCTTCCTTTTTGACTAAAAATATATTCTTGAATACAACACCTCATATGCTGAAAAATACAAACTAACTGAAATTGTGATTGAGAAAATTGTAATTGTAATCATACCGGAATTTAAATTAATTACAACTGTAATTTCTTTTTCATATTTAGAATGTGATGTAATATTTGGACTTGAAAAATGCAATAGACCCTATGGACCGAGGATTGTAATGGACGGCATATTTCATACACAAAAATCACAAATTTAGGCTTAGAAGCATGAATAGTGGTTTAATTTGTTCAAGTGTATTTAGATCACCTAGTCTCCTTCTCTCCCTCCCTTACAATTCAGTTTGCACAATTAAATAACCTGAGGCAGATTTTACATGCACATAGTATGACAACTTCAGTCCGTCTATTGGACCCTCCGTCTATCGGGATGCAACCCCCTTTTGCTTCATTGATTACAAGTTGGTTGGCATAAATAGTTCACCTGCTGAATCCGAGTTCCTTCTTGTAACACCACAGCACTGAAGGTCGGGCCTTGATGACAGCTTTGGAGAGCATGTGATGAAGAATCACAACCTGATCAAAATCAGAATATAAAACATTCACTAGGTGGCAAGACACTTATTCACCAAATAATTGTTTCTATAACATTTTTCAACCACTGAATTGAAGAACAACCTATATCAAGGGGCAGCACAAGGGTAAAATCTTACGGAGGGCAAATACCTTTATGGGGACAAAAAGTCAAAAAGACCTAAATTTCGAGCATTACACTATGAAATCTCCAGGATGTTCTGCATTTATTCTTTTTGGGAGGGTGG
>JZLH01S0076539.1:25304-37596 GCA_001188425.1 Eucidaris tribuloides | reverse complement strand
AGAGAGAGATAACAGTTACCCCATACACACGGCGAAGAATATAAGAATTTACTCACTTTACGCTACCACCGTAAGATGCCATGTTGGAACTGACTGACTCGATATATCGGAGGGGCCCCTATGACGTCATTACGAAAGGGTGAATCAAGGGTCGGGGACAGTCCCGATAGTCGTGACGTTGACAACAAAAACCACTTGCCTTGGAGCAGAGACAAAACGTAAAGTATGAACACTAACTCATAAAGAATACAGAGAATTGGGGTTAATTCTGGGGGGGGGGGGATAACAAATTTCGCGGCGCAAGTTATTTTTCTTTTATTATCGACGCGCTTAAATAACCTATTCAGGCCGAAAAAGTATTTGCAGTGTGGAGGGAATGGGGGCGGGGTCGCTGGAAATTTTTTGCAGGACCAGAAACATTATTTGCACGGCGCAGAGTAGGCACCGAAAAGTCGCGTCAATAAAATCGTTGAGGGGGGGGGCGAAATCTAAAAAAAAAACACTAAAATCCCCGTAATTTCATTCTTTATACTTTAAAACAATAGGGCGCCGCCGCCACCCACCCCTCCCCGTGGTGGCCGCCCCGCGAACAAGATTTTAAAAACCTAACAAAAAAGTGAGGTGTTTTCTGATCCCGATGGCCTGGCCAAGGGGGGAGGGGTCGCCAAAAGGGAAAAGAAGGGCTTGAGCGTGAGTTTTTTAAAGGCAATATAAAAAAAGACAAGTCCGTTTGTATCAACGAACAAAAATTTTTACCACACCTACCTACCTCCTCCTCCTCCTCATCATTGGTTGTTGTCGTCGTCATCCTTATAACAATAGTAGTAGTAGTAGTTAGTAGAGTAGTATGTAGTAGTAGTAGTAGTAGTAGTAGTATAGTAAGTAGTAGTAAGAGTAGTAGTAGTAGTAATAGTAGTGTAGTAGCTAGTAGTAGTAGTAGGCAGTAGTAATAGTAGTAGTAGTTGTAAGTAGTAGTAGTAGTAGTAGTAGTAGTAGTAATAGTAGTAGTAGTAGTAGTAAGTAACTAGAGTAGTAGTAGTAGTAATCAGTAGTAGTAGTAGTAGTAGTAGTCGAGTAGTAGTAGTAGTAGTAGTAATAGTAGTAGTAGTAGTAGAGTAGTAGTTAGTAGTAGTAATAGTAGCTTAGTAGAAGTAGAGTAAGTAGTAGAAAGTAGTAGTAGTAGTAGTAGTAGTAGTAGTAGAAGAAGAGAAGTAGTAGTAGTAGTAGTAAAAGTAGTATAGAGTAGTAGAAGAGTAGTAGTAGTAAGTAAGTAGTAGTGTAGTAGTAGTAGTAGTAAGTAGTAGTAGTAGTAGTATAGTAGTAGTAGTAGTAAAGAGTAGTATAGTAGTAGTAGTAAGTAGAAAGACAGAAGAAGTAGTAGTAGTATAGTAGTAGTAGTGAGTAGTAGTCAGTAGTTAGTATAGTAGAATAGTATGTAGTAGTAGTAGTAGTAGTAGTAGTTGTAGTAGGTATAGTAGTAATATGTAGAAGAAGAAAGTAGTAGTAGCTAGTAGTAATAGTAGTAAGTAGTAAGTAGTAGTATAATAGTAGAAGAAAAAGAAGTTAGTAGTAAGTAGTATAGAGTAGAAGTAGTAAGTAGTAATAGGTAGTAGTAAAGTAGTAGTAGTAGTAGTAGTAATGAAGAAGAAGAAGTAGTAGTAGTAGTAGTAGTAGTAGTAGTAGTGTTAGTAGTAGTAGTGGTATTGTATAGTAGTAGTAGTAAGTATAGTAGTAGTAGTAGAGTAGTTTTTTGGCACCTATCGCGCACATGGTTTCTGTACACATTTCACACACACACACAGCACGACACAACCATCACACACACACACCACACAGCCACCACACACACAAACACATTACACAACCACTCACACTCACACACACACACATCCACACACACACACACACACACACAGACACACACACACACACAGTCTACACACACACACACCACGCACAACACACACACACACACACACTCACACACATCAAAATCCGTGAACGGGGCTGGCTATTTCACAAGGACCAACATACATGTATACTCCGAAGTGCTAGAAAAAAAAGTTAACGCGGAAGCGTACTTGACGGTCGATTAAAATCCTCTATATTCTATACCGATATCGATACTCGATACTCGAAACTCGATACTCAAACTCGATACTCGAAACTCTCGATACTGCGAAAACTCGATACTCGATACTCAGAACTCGATACTCGATACTCGATACTTCGAATTATAACTCGAAACTCGAAGATTAAGGCAACACACGACTATAGTGTACGTAGTAAGTAGAGAGAAGTAGTGTAGTAGTAGTGTGTCAGTAGTAAGGAGTAGTAATGTAGTAGAGTCAGTAATAGTAGAAGTAGTAGTAGTAGTAGTAGTAGTAGTTAGTAGTTAGTAGTATAGTATAGTAGAAATAGTTGCATAGTAATAAAGAGTATAGTGTAGTATAGTGGTAGTAGTAGTAGTAGTAGTAGATGTAGTACTATAGTAATAGTGGTTAGTAGTAGTAAGTGGTAGTAGTAGTAGGGCGGTAGTAGTAAGTAGTAGTAGTGGTAGTAGTAGTAAGTAGTAGTAAGTAGTAGTAGTCAGTAGTAGTAGTGGTAAGTATAGTAGTAGTAGTAGTAGTAGTAGTAGTAGTAGTAGTAGTAAGTAGTAGTAGTAGTAGTAGTAGTTTTTTGGCACGCTTCGCGCACTATGGTATCTGTACACACCACACACCACACACACACCACACACACTACTCACCACACACACACCAACACATCACGGCACACACACGACCACACACACACACCACACACTCACATCACTATCACCACACACACACACACACACACAGCACACACGTCACTCACACACACACACAACACACTACAGCACACACAAACACACACCACACACACACACACACACAAACACACACACATACACACTCACAAATACTCATACACACAAAATCCGTGAACGGGGCTGCCATTTCACAAGGACAACATACATGTATACTCGAAGTGCTAGAAAAAACTTAACCGAAGACTACTTGACGGGTCGATTAAAATCCTCTATATTCTATACTCGATACTCGATACTCGATACTCGAAACTCGATACTCGATACTCGATACTCGAAACTCGATACTCGAAACTCGATACTCGATACTCGATACTCGAACTCGATACTCGATACTCGAAATTATAACTCGAAACTCGAAGATTAGCAACACACTAGTAGTGTAGTAGTAGTAGAAGAAGTAGTGTAGTAGTAGTGGTGTAGTAGTAGGAGTAGTAGTAGTAGTAGTAGTAGAAGTAGTAATAGTGAAAGTAGTAGTAGTAGCAGTAGTAGTAATAGTAGAAGTAGTAGGAGTAGTAGTAGTTGTAGTAGTAATAAAAGTAGTAGTGGTAGTATAGTGGTAGTAGTAGTAGTAGTAGTAGTGTAGTACTAGTAGTAATAGTGGTAGTAGTAGTAGTGGTAGTAGTAGTAGCGTAGTAGTAGTAGTAGTAGTAGTAGTAGTAGTAGTAGTAGTGGTAGTAGTAGTAGTAGTAGTAGTAGTAGTAGTAGTAGTATAGGTAGTAGTAGTAGTTAGTGTAGTAGTAGTAGTAGTAGTAGTAGTAGTAGTAGTAGTAGTAGTAGTAGTAGTAGTAGTAGTAGTAGTAGTAGTAGTAGTAGTAGTAGTAGTAGTAGTAGTAGTAGTAGTAGTAGTAGTAGTAGTAGTAGTAGTAGTAGTAGTAGTAGTAGTAGTGGTAGTAGTAGTAGTAGTAGTAGTAGTAGTAGTAGTAGTAGTAGTAGTAGTAGTAGTAGTAGTAGTAGTAGTAGTAGTAGTAGTAGTACTAGTAGTACTAGTGGGTTACACCCATTGAATGCACTAGGGAGAATAAGCTGTTCTGAAACGAGGTTATCAGCATGGGGGCAATCATTTATAGATATCTTTGGTAATTGTTATACTTTTGTGTGTTTATGCCTATTCATCCAAATTTCGGGTTTTTACATCATTAGGCCTATACACAGCTGCCCAGACTGATATACTATTATGAACTTGCTCGTTTTCCACCCATGGATTTAACAAGTTAATGGCACCATAACAAAGAACCCAGCGGTGCTTGTGAATATACTGCGGTTAGGTTTACTCCCACACGTGTGTAATTGTATGCATAAAGTTCCACTGGTCTGTAAACATCATCATACTTTCGATTACATGCAATCCACTAGCTGTAATTTAACATTACAAATGATAACGGCAGGTATGTTGGTGTGTAATTATAAAAAATTCAAAGCCTTATTTCATTTCCAAATTTGCCACGTTTCACCGTCCTCTGCACGCATGTCCAGCGTTTGTCATGAGAATGATAGGTGGAAGCCAAAAAAAAAATAAATAAATACTAGACATATTAGATATTTGGCCACGACTTGGCACACCGCAAGGCCTTCTCATTTTTGCAGCCATTAGATCATCTTGACTGTACCGTTCCTTGAGATTTGGGCCTTGAAGGAGGTGTTGCATGGCTACCCAGGTGGGGCCTGGTGGCCTCATGTTAGACTCCTGTGAATAAAGACCGACTGGGCGTGCCCCTTGAATTGTCGGGAACGGAGCGGCAAGAGGCTAACAGGCCTTACCAGGGTGGAGCTGGGATTTGTGATGGGTTGTGCAAGCACTTTCTGACTCTTTTATCTTTTTTGTTGTTTTACTTAATCATTTTTTTTATTATGATATATGATGTATTTTTGGATTTGTGTAGATGATGGACACGAAAGAAGAAGAAGCGTTTGTCATGCTCGAGGAAGGATATGTTCAGTCTCGCTGGATGACCTCTGTTCATGCAAGTACCTACAGCTGGGATAAAGGATACCGAATGATTCACCAAGAAACTTAAACGAACCGATCACAGACATGTGCCCAGACCGCATATAAATATCACCTTTGTGGAAATTACTAAACATGTCAGCCACTATGGAAAAAATGTGGATTTTCCACAAAGGCTTAGGCCTATACATGTGCAGGATCCTAACGATTATGGATCGACTACAATAACGAAGATGTATACCCTACCCCGCAAACACCACAAAACTAACATCAAATGCAATTTACAGACAGAGGAATTTCACGGGACAAGTCAGACAACACTTAAAGGTTAGTGAGATGATTGGGAACACTTGAAAATGCCTCAAGAACCAAATGAGTTGAAATATATACCAACCATACACTAGCAGGAGTGGATCTCCTACCTGGGAGGATTTGTCTGTAATTTGTTTACTTGAGGAGAATCAAGCATAAACATAGGAGTATCTTAATTTTATCTGGAGACGATAAAAATAAGCCCCATAGAGAGCCACACAGCTGGTTTCCGAGCTACGAGTGATATTGACATTGTTTATTTTAGAATGAGTCAACGTTTGACTACAAGATTTTCACAGGAGAATCCTTGCATACTTTACTTGATTCTAGAGTAGTTTCAGCCCAAGTTGAGGACTACCCCCAATCATGTTATTTACCTTTAAATGTCAAATATATATTTTTTTCAAACAAACTTCAACGTGCTAAATTTGATATTGTACATGTAAAAGTATAAGTGCTGCACACGAATATCTCTTATATCACTTAATTATTTTAGGTGTTGACTGATTGAGGATGATATAAAAGGGGGAGGGGAGGGGGTGTCTTCAGGTCTCATACGCGGGTTCTATTATGGTATAATTATGCTCTAATAACAAGCAAAAAGAGGTTATCCCCGAGGTTCAATGCTACAAACAGAGACAAAAATGACGTTGCAGAATTCTAGGAGGTGCAGAATACATTACTTTGATATTTTTGTGCCAAAAGAGGTGGGAAGTGTTGCAGTACCCCCATGCAGCACTGCCAGGGGCCTTTGTGAATGTGCAAGATATGCTTCACGTTGACAGTGACGGCTTTGTGGAACACTGAGCACGACCAGTCTACTTTGGGCATGTTAAGTGATACTGTCTGAATGGCTTGAAACAAATAAACTGTTTTTATATTTACACAGATTATGTCGTTAAATTTATTTATACATGTTTTTTACAGTTACTTTGTACGAGCGTATAGTGAATAGTATTTATCGACCATCATATTCGTATCGACAGCGAGGAAAAGTAGAAGAAAGAGTAAAAGAAGAAGAAGAAGAAATCGTTATTCCATGAATGCAGTAGACTGGGTGCACTTGGTACTTGTGCCCCTCCCCCTTCCCCAGGCAGAGGAGTTCCGCCACTAGCAAGCAAAACAAAATTTGCACCCCTTTTCTGCTTATCTGTTCTGATTTTTTGAACTTTAGTTCCATCTCCCTAAACCTCCCCTCTACGCCTTTGGAATGGTTAGTGGTTCTGCACGTTGCCCCACCCTACCCCCATGTGTTATTGGATAAGCCTCATGTACCAGTATTGGAGTCGAGTCCACAAGTATGCCTACCGAGTCCGAGTCCCCATATGACAACGCCGAGTCCTAGTCTTGAGTCCACTAAATGGGACTCGACTACAACACTATGACATAGACGAATTTCCTATATGGGCCTACGATACTTAATAAGTGCAATTGGTCCCGTGCATGCAAAAGGGCAAGGACTCAATGAATAATACCAAAGTCACGGACCTTTTCTCACACATAATCACCATAAATGATAATACTGCCTCATATAATGGGATCAGCAGTTCAAATACAAAAGTTACTAGTAACTATAGTTCATGGATAAAAAAGGGTCATTGAGCAGAGAAATATTCATTAGTCCGGAAGAGTCAATATTTAATAAAAAGGTGTTCACGTACTGCAGGTGGCCGAAGTGATATATGGCAGCGTAGGCATGCAGGCCTGATAAGAATGCACGACATACATGTATAATCACGCTCCAGCTAATTATAGACCTACATGTAGGTCCAAAGACGGCGCCAATAGACGTCAAAAGTGATGACGTCAAACTGGCTAGGAAATACCCTCCCTACTTAAAAGTATTGCAACGTACACTATAACGCATACATTTTGAGTTGAAGGGGTCTTTCTCTTATGATGTCATAATGAAGTTTATTATTGGAAAATAACAAATTATTTTAAAAGAAATCAATGAATGTAATTTCCCCGGGGGGTCGCTCTCCACTTCGCCTGCTACGCACCCGCGTCCAGAAAAAGCGTCGTAAAGGGTCCCTTTTCCAGCCTTCGGACGTCGTCGACGTCTTTTGGAAAAAAGGGTAGCTTTTTCAACTCCAATCGCCGGCAATCGCCGTTTGGGGTAGCCTTTTCTCACATGTCATGCCATTTAGGTTACTAATTTGGTTATGTAGATTACGCCATTTAGGGGTGCAAATTTGAGTAGATCTATACACCTCCAAATGAACGTTTTTTTTAATTAGGAAAATTATAAATGAATTAGTGATTGAACTTTTTCGGGTTCTGCAATGTACAATAATGTTTTAGATGAGAAAGACAGTTGGGTAGGGAATTAAATTAGTTGATTTCATTGTTTACGCCACTTAGGGTATTAAATTAGTGGATTTCGAGTTTACGCCACTTAGGGTATCAGAATGAGTGGATTTTATGGGAGTCATGCCGTTTAGTTTAGGGTAGCTTTCTCAAAGCGTTACGCCATTTAGGGTCGGCAAATTTGTAATGTAGGTTACGTGCGCGTTTAGGGTGCATTTCTGAGGTTCTTGGACACGGGTGGGATACAGGCCGTCTGAGAGCGACCCCCCCCCCGGATAATTTCTTCTTTTCTTCTCCAAGGCGGAGGGGGTGAACATAACATTTAGCATTTTTTTTGTTTTCGTCTCCCTATAGGGGTAGGGTGTTTATTGATATTAGCATAGTAATTCGGTTTCATATTTCCCGGGAAGCGGTTTTGATGGTTTGGAAAGACTTCCAACAAACAAAAAATGCCAATACGTTACTCTGACGCGATCTCAGAAAGGAGACCACATCCGGTGAAGAAGACAGTACATCCTATCTTCATAAGACAGTGATAGGGAGGATACGCCCATATTTTAGACAAGACCTTTTCAAGTTATAATTTATATTCTTTCTCATTCTAAAGGCGGTTTACTAATTGCAAACATCCTAAAATTTACTGTCATGCGACTTTTCAGTATACATGTATTGGATATGTGGAGATAAGGCCACCATCTTTAATTGGTAGCCTTATCCTTACCACTGTCTTATGAAGATAGGAGGCGCTTTCTTCTTCGCGGGGTGGTGTCTTCTTTCTGAGACTACTTCGGTAGAACATATTGGATTTTTTTGTTTGTTGGAAGTCTTTCCAAACTATCAAACGCGTTTCAAGGGAATATAAAATCGAATTACGATGTTAATGGTGAATTAACACCCCACCCCTGTAGGGAGGGAAGTAAATGTTAAATTTTATGCTCGCAGCCCCTCTGTCGTGGGTGCCCTGCATTTGATAATCTCTCCGCCTGGGAGAAGAAAGGAGAACGAATATTCATTGATTTCTTTTCAACTAATTTGTTAATTTTCCAATAATAAAACTTCATTAGGACATCATTATAGAAAGACCCTTCAACTCAAAATGCATGAGTTATCGTGTATGTTGCAATAAATTTTGAGTAGGAAAGGTATGTGTGTGGCTTGAAATATGAATGCAAACATCAAATATCAATATCCCCAGAACTTGCCGTCTTTTTTTCCGACTTGAGAATTATGTTTATTCTGACTCAGAGCAGTCTCTACAATCATTGCTAAAGGCCCCTATTCAACGCTCGGTAATTATACCCTCACACGCCAAAAGTATTGTAAGATACCGATATAACGCATGCATTTTGAGTTGCAGGCCTTTCTACAATGCATGTGTCCGCCCAAAAATGGTCCAATCAGAAATTATTTTTTATATATGAATATCAAATACAACCTAGTCAAATTGTTATTTTCATAAAGGTAAAAGACCATAATTTCTATTGCAATTTATTTCATTTCATTTGGTTGTGTATTTTAGATTCGGCGTTTGTCCCAGTATACTGTATGTGCCGTACATGTGGCATGCAGTTTCTGCATATTGTTTAAAAGGAAACTTATAATGAGAGTGTGAAAAGTATTGTGTATTCGTTTAAGTTAGCTGAACGAATAAATTTTTCAGGTTGTACATTTCTGATTTCCTGTCATTTGCAGGTACAAAGGAGGGTACATAACTTTGACAAAAGGCTAAAATGGCAGATCATTATGATAAGTGTAAGGCCGAGTCTGGTAAAAGAAGACATGGACATGTTGCAATATCATTTCAATGCCTAGTAAGGGTTTCTTGTATTGTTTTTTTCATTACTAGATAATCAGAAATAAACATATTGAAGGAAAATGCATTTATAATTTGTTTTATTATTGATTTTCGTAATTTAGTTGTTATGAGTCTGTTAATAATAATACCACGCAATTCAGTTGTCATTAATACCAATAACAAAAGTGGGACAAACGTGATTTTGCCTGACTGCACAAAAGTAAATCATAACTTTTGACATTATAAGGCAAATTGAATGGGATTAGGTATATAAAAGAAAATTTATTCTGCATTAATATGAATCAAAGTACACGTATCTTTTGAGAAAATTGCATACCTTAAATATTTTTCTTCCGATTGGACGATTTTTGAGGGGACACACTGTACATACTCGACGAATTCGATCGCGCTCATCGCATGGATATATTTAATGCCTTTGCACTAATTAAATTTAAATTGTTATTCTAAAATTTTATCAGTCTTATGATGCCTCATACTTGACCGACAATATTAATATTACTTACTACTGTACTACTTACTTCCAATATGACAAATGGTTTCTTAATAAGTTACGCAACAGGCCCGACGGAAGGACGGCAATCCCGCACGCATAGACGGATGGACAGACGTGCGACAACCCGAATAAATCACGATGCCATCGATCGCGGTATGAATATTTTTGGATGTACAAATAAGGTAATGTTGAACCTCAAACCACTATAATGAAAATTCGGTTACATTCAGTTGGAAAAAGTCCTTATACCTTATGGGAGCGTGGATATTACACATCGCGATTATTACAAACAATCAATCAAAATAATGGAATACGGTAGTTAAGTTCAATAGCTGGTCATTCATTCAGTTTATCTAAGTTTCGAACAGAGGGATCATAATAACCTGTCTATAAAAGCCACAAGTTTTGTCCTTTTGGGTGACCTCTCATAGTAGACAGGTTTTATTGATATTTGTTAAATTGCCTGATCTAAATTAATGACAAAATATTACGCGTTGCACATGTTTAATTTATTCACGGAAGCGCGGCGCGCAACAACACCCACACAGCACACAGCACACAACACACACATACTCAAGAAACGATCCACACAGACCACCACACCAAAACCCCCACCCGCCACACACATATTTATGTACATTTTATATACTAATTTGATTGTGTATATGCTCAGTTTGTTCATTTTTAGGCAGACGATACAAGTCCAATACATCCAGGGGCCAAGGCTAACCGCTTGGTATACCCGCCCTTAATTATTTATTTTGAAATAGGTCAATGGACGTTGGTAGTGAGACGCCTTTGCTATAATTGAGATACAATTCAGCGCTTCATCGTCATTTCAGTTTCCTCCACCCTAAACTTGGGTAAAAAATGGAAAACTGAGGGGAAATTCCACCGTTAGCACATCTGTCGTCTCATAAGGACAAAAAGGAAATACTGTCAAGAAGTGGATATGGTAACACAATGTGCCATGCATGATCTATAACATTCTGAAGTTTACGTCATGGGTGTGAGTTAAATTTCGATCTCCATGTGTCGTGGTGTTGTGTGTGTTGGCTGTGTGTGTGTGTGTGTGTGTGTGTGTGTGTGTGTGTGTGTGTGTGTGTGTGGTGTGTGTTGTGTGTGTGTGTGTGGTGTGTGTGTGTTCTGTGTTGCTTGTGTCCTGTGTCTGTGTGTCTGTGGTGTCTGTGTGTGATCTGCCATTTGACTAGCAGACGTTTAGTGACCACCACTCCTTATGTGTTATGTGGAAAGAGGATAAACAGAATTGTTTTTATCGAAAGGCTAATCATTTGTTTTGCACGAATACTCGGGTACAAAATAGGAAATCAGACCATTTATTTTCATGTTATTTTGTCTCCTGGCCCCCAACGCAACTCCAATGAAACTGTCCAGGAAGTCGTCGTCGTCGTCGTTCTGCCTCCCAGGCGCTCCATGCGGGTATCGTGACCCGGATGGATGAAGCTTCTCCATTCGTGACGACACCTGGAGATTTTGAGTAGCAGCGGTATATCTGAATGATAGTTTATGGACAAATCAAACCAAACTTGCGTCGTCGACCTGAGTCGTTGCGCTTCGCTCTGTTTCTCTTCCTTCTATTTTCCAAAGCATCGACAGTTTTCTCTCTCAGCAGATTTTCCTATCTGTTCTCGAGCAATGTGACCGAAATATTGAAGCTTTGCTTCAGCACTTGTGGTTGAAGAGGGAGATGCTATCCCCAAAAAAACGCTTATGTTGATTTTTGTTGGGGCTGTCCATGGCAAGCAGAGGCAAGCTTTCCTCCAGCACACAATCTCAAATGTGCTCGTCCTTTTTCTGATTTGCAGCATTGATGACCCCGGGTATGACCCAGATGTTTCAACAGGCATTTGTTTGAAATGGGAAAATCTAAAGTAGAAGACTAGTCGATCGGTACGTGGTGTACTGTGGGTCAAACTCATGGGGGGGGGGGGGGATCCAGTCGCACCTAACCGTCCCGAAATTTGTAATTTCAGATGGCATGGATTTTAAAGGCTGGTCGTATGCAACATATTTCTGTAAATGTAACTCAATTTCAGTAATTTTGTAATAATCGGCATTTTCATTTTATTTTTACAGAAATGTGTGTTTTGTGCATGTATGTCAGGTAATTTGGTCTAAGAAGGCATTCCGGCGGCAATGCGTAGCAAGAGCAGTTGGGGAGAGACTTTGAAACTCCAAGAAATAAAAAACGCGTTTGTGTCATTTCAACGTAATTTATTGTACTGCAATATACATGTAAGCTTAACGAATTATGCAAGTGTTTCATCAGGTCATAATATGAAAGGCCGCGCCCGGATTTTAATGGTGGGTTGCGAAAAAAAAAAAAAGTAAATAAAACGGACCGACCCTGAGCAGAGCCGTCAGAAACGTTTTTTTTTGTTCTAATGCGGGGAGGGTTGACTAAATCCTGACAATGCGATGAGGCATAACCACGTCCAACTAACTACTTTGGCACTTCGAGTTCCAAGGTATAAATTTCTATCGTGAAATGCTGATAGGCAGGTCATTTCAAAGCGCATGGTGATAATTTGTCTTGTCAGG
>JZLH01S0076539.1:0-12342 GCA_001188425.1 Eucidaris tribuloides | reverse complement strand
CGATTTCGCGCCCCCCCCCCAATAATTTTGACAACTTGGAAAATTCCTAATATGCAATGCAAACATATGTTTGCACTATAAAACCATTAAACATGGCATAAAAATATTATCAAACTCACAAAATTGTCAATTTTCGGCGCGCTTTGCGCGCAAAATTCTCTTTGACAATTTTGGACTTTTTCACTTTGCCCCCCCCCCCAATCCGAAACATGTATCGACGCCCCTGTTTGAAAAGTTTGATGCTTTTCTCTGTTATATTTCATATCCAATAGACGGTGATGATGCAATGGTTAAAGTAATTCCATAGTTCATTTTAATTGATAAGATAATCGAGATAAAACAGAGAAGTTACTTGTACAACAACCGTGTGTACGGCAAATATTCCAGTAAAAAACTGCAAATGTCGAGTTTTCGTTTTTTTTAAAGAATTGAAAGTTGAATTAAAGATTCGCAAACAGATATTCTGATAAGGTCTTACGTTATATTTTTGTATCAACTCTGGGGGCTTGTAAATATTAATGACCTCATAAATGGAAAGCTGCATGATTCCCAGGTGCCGGTATTGGATTCAGATAACGGTGTCCGGCTTAATGCCACGTTTACACTATGTTCCCGGTGGCCACGGCAACCACGTTTCTGGCCACCGTGGACAAAACGGGATGGACGTGAGACCACGCGGGAGGACGGGCTGGGCAAACGTAACAGTCCGTGTTGCCGTGGATCCCGGGCCAGATTTTTAACCGTCAAAAATTTGCCACGGTAGTCACAGTGAGGATGAGAAACCTAGTTGGAAAACGAGGGGAACACAATAAAAAACTCGACAGTTCGTTATAGGCCGTAACAGCACTTGGAGGTGATCCGTAGCAGGTCTTTCCGTGTGGTCTCACGTCCATCCCGTTTTGTCCACGGTGGCCAGAAACGTGGTTGCCGTGGCCGCCGGGAACATAGTGTAATCGCGGCATTAGTTGTCACCCGGCATACCATGCAAGGCATAGTACCGCTGGTGCAGAAAGCAGTAGGTTACAGGTGCGCATCAAGTTCGGTCATCATTTTGGGTGGAATCATTAAAACAAACTTGTCAAACATTTTACCTAGAATATGATTACGGAACTTTGAATGTCCACGATCGCATGGACAAAAACAGCAGAAAGTTCTGCAAGACCTTAAGAACTGAAGAAGAAATCGCTTACTGTCTTCATAAGACAGCGGTAAGGAAGAGTCGGGGGGGGGGGTGTCGCTCTCCACACGTCCTGCTACGCACCCGCGTCCAAAAAAAAAGCGTCGAAAAGGGTCCCTTTTCCAGCCCTCGGACGTCGTCGACGTCTTTTGGAAAAAGGGTAGCTTTTTCAACACCATTCACCAGCAATCGCCACTTAGGGTAGCCTCATGTCACGCCATTAAGGGTTACTAATTTGGTTATGTAGATTGCGCCATTTTGGGGTGGAAATTTGAGTAGAATTAATAACATCTCCAAATAAGTGAAGCTTTTCGGGTTGTGCAATGTAAAATAATGTTTTAGATGAGAAGGGTAGGGTATCAAATTAGTTGATTTCACTGTTTATGCCACTTATAGGGTATCAGAATTAGTGGATTTTTGGGAGTCACGCCACTTATGGTAGCTTTTTTCATGCGTTACGCCATTTAAGGTTGGCAATTTGGTTATGTAGGTCACCCCGTTTAGGGTGCTTTTCAAGGGTTGTTGGACACGGGTGGGTAGAAAACCATGCGGAGAGTGACCCCCCCCCCTCCACCGAGGAAGATACGCCTATTAATTAGATATGATAGCATTCGTTCCACATCATTAAATTCAATGTAAAGAAAAGTAACATGACAGTAAAATTTAGGATGTTTGCAATAGTAATCCGCCTTTAGAAATGAGAAATGAGAATAAATCCCGGGGGGGGGGGGGGTCACGTGTCATTACAAGGTGTACACCATGCGCATGTGAAAAAAAAACGTAAAAAGGGTTGTTTTACACGGTTGGACGATGTACTCGCCTACATTGAAAAGGGTATCAAAATCGCCAAAAATCAGGAAAAAAAAGGTATACTTTTTAACAGAAGGTTTACTTTAAAAGGGTATCTTTTCAGACTTGAATACATGTACTTGTTTAGGGTATTCTGAGATCAACAGATAATTACCTGTTTAGTGTCCATTTTGAAAGTCCGTACAAGCGCATGGTGCACACCTTGTAATGACGGTGCCCCCCCCCCCCGGGTAAGAAATAACAGGTCATGTCTGAAATACCGGGCGTATCCTTCTTACCACTGTCTTACGAAGATAGGAGGCGCTTTCTACTTCGCTGGGTGTGGTCTTATTTAATCTGAGACCGCTTCAGAGTACCATATGGACATTTTCTTTGTTTGAAAGTCATTTCAAACCATCAAAACAGTTTCACGGGAAATATGGAACCGAATGATGCAACAGTAAATCAAACACCCAACCCCTATATGGGCAGGGGATTCGTGCGAGTGCGCCTGCATAGAGGGGAATCTCTCGGCCTTAATTGGGAAAGAAAAGAAGAAAGTAAACTCCTCAAAAAAAGTTTGGAAATCTGAGTTTGATCGGTTATATCTCCCGTTTCGTAGTAATAATCAATGCAAGCTTGGTATCAAAAAGATTGTTTAATTTTCTTTAAAATGATACCCAACTTATTATGAATATACCACCAAGGAAAGGGCAATGTTTTAAAAAGTGGTGTAAAGTGTAAATTGAAAAGCTGCAAAATGACCAAAGCTCGGTAAGTCACCCAGTTTTTGATGTTGTTGATGAGTGAGTTTTCACATGCCTCTTTAGTTGCTATGCACTCTAATGTGAACATTGACATGGATTGAAAGAAGCGCCTGCACAAGCAAGCAAACAACAACAACAAAAAGTGAAAAAACAAACAAACATGATGTGGGCATTAAAAAAAGATTAGACATAAGACATTAGTCTCATGGACCTTTCACCACATTAACACCACATTGACCACAAAGTGATAAAAAAAAGTGGCAGGAGCTTGATATGCATGGATTTTCTCAGAGAGAAGGTATAACGAGAATGGACTGGCCTGCATGCAGCCCAGACCTCAACCCCATTTAACATTTTGTAGGATCAACTCGGCCGGGCTGTGCAGAAGAGACTTTCAAATGTACGACATTGGCAGGTCTGCGTCAATTACTGATTGACGAGTGGAATGCAATCCCACAGCAACGAATCACAAAGCTCATCAACAGCATGGCGGTGCCAGGCAGTGGTGCAGGCACGTGGGTCGTCCACCCGATCGTGAACTCTGATCATGTCATTAAATCAACGAACATTGATAAAATTAAAGATCCATGTGAAGATAAACATGAAAATCCATACAAATCAAGCCCTTGCCATTTTTTTATACTTTGTTGTGTTAATGTGGTGAATGGTCGGTGAGATTCGCCTCATGTTCAGTTTTTAAATGCCTATAGTATAGGCCTACATGTTTGTTTATTTGATTATTTCACTTTTTCTTGTTGTTATTTGCTTATTTGTGCAGGTGTTTCTTTCATTTCATGTCAATGTCCACATTAGAGTGCATAACAACCAAAGAGACATCGGAAAACTCACGCATCAACAACAACAAAAATTGGGCGACTTATCGAACTTTGGTCATTTTGCAGCTTTTCAATTTAACTTTGGTCATTTTGCAGCTTTTCAATTTACACTTTACACCACATTTTAAGATACTGCCATTTCACTGTTGGCATAATCATAACAAGTGGGGCATCATTTTAGAGAAAATTAAATAATCTTTCCGATGATACCAAACTTGCATTGATTATTACTACGAAACACAAGATATAACCGATCAAACTCAGATTTCCAAACTTTTTTTTGAGGAGTTTATATTCTTTGGCTTCATTTCAAAGTAGGCTATTTGCTATTTCCAATAATAACGTCACTAGGACATCATTATAGAAAGACCCCCTTCAACTGAAAATGCAAGCGTTGTAGAGTATGTTACAATAATTTTGGCGTGGGATAATGGCAAAAGACGCGTATTTTGATTTCTACAGTCATTTTCAATTTGATTCGCAATGTAACCCATATAGATTTAACTCATATCGAATGTTGTTGAACACCGTTGCATTTGCTGATGTTTTGATAAAACGCCCTTGAACTTTTCTTCATGCCATATTGGGAATGATAACTTCACGGAACATTAAATTGCATTTCATATCCATACACTGTAAAGAGAAAAGAAAAAAAATACATGTCTGTGCGCAAGGACTTCATTCAATTAATAATCGCAAGCATGCACTCAAGATTGCACACAAAAAACCTGTCAAAGCAACAGTGCACTATACAAATGTATTATGACGTACTTCAATAAAGTCAAATGGGGTTAGGTGCCCACGCCCCCTCAGGGCGAACATTCAACAAAATGAATACAAAGAGCATAAAGAACAGCGGCGGTCCCCTTTTGACTTGGACGGCCTCTTGTTGACGTGAGGAACTTTTTGAGGTTTTGATTTTTTTTCCTGGCTGAATACCCATGTTGTGGGACATAAAGACTTGCCTTCTTGTGGTCTAGGTTTAGGTACTGACGACCACTCCTCGTACAACATTCTGGATCTGCCCCTAATTCAAAATAAAATGGGGATGACAAATTGCACCTCAATAAACAGTAACGCGTCGGAGCTAGGAATCTACGTGAATATTGGGATATATCATGCAAATTTCAAGCATATATAGATTATTTACAGGTTATAAGGACAGGCCGTGGAAACCGAGGTGCTGCACCACCCTACCTTTTTGTAGGGGTGGGGGGGGGGAGGACATATCAATCAGTGTTGATATGAACAAACCTGAAGAATATAGTGACATTTTGTATACAAAACAACGCAGGAATACTGGCGTAGAAGTGTTGCCAATATTTAATCTGTTTAAGAATTTTTTAAATTAGAATTTATTCATATTTGCTTGAAGATTTTCAAACTGACACTGACCTGTTTTCTCCATTTTCTATTTCTAACCTTAAAATGTAAGTTTAACTTCATTACTATCCAACCCGACACTCAACTGATTACCATTTAGAAAATCCGAAGTTCATATCGGCACAGAATATCAGCCAGATATAGCTTGGGCCTGACATTATGAAATTCCTTCGTTGAAAATTTGAAACGATACGCACCTTATTTAAGAAAACTTAAATTTATATATTATCATGTCTGAGTGTTTGGTCATGCCAATTTCAATGGTGAAAATTAAGGCCACCCAAAGCACCACCAAAAGTAAGGAATGTTTCATAGACTGGGGTGCTTGGGTGGGGGCTACAGCACTTAGCACTTCCCCAAACAAATGCACGGCATTACCCCCCCCCCTCAAAAAAAATCGTTCCCAGGGCTTTGGCCAAGGATTGGATTAGGAGAAAGGTATTGATTATGGAGTAGGGTCTGAGCTTAAATTATATTTTGATTAGGATTCAGATTAGGGTTTGTTCATAAATAGTAGCACATTAATGATAATACAGATCCTTTGTCACAGAAAACAGAGACCCGAACTCTCTCACTTTGAGCGGGAGATCTTCCCGTTTGAGGCGAATTTCCAACATCTCCTGCTCTTCTGCTTTCTTTTAAATTTCTCCCGCCCTTGCTGTACTCTCGCTGAAAAGTCAGTTTTGTCCTCATTGTAATAAAAATGTTGGATAAAATGCTCTCCAAGTAAGGCTCAGATTGCACCAAAGAGCAGGGCTTCGCGCTAGTCCTGAACACGTGTAATTCCCACACACTTCCAACCGGGCGTGATGGCCTAGTGGGTGCAATGTCCGCCTCACGATCGGAAGGTCGTTGGTTCGAGCCCCTGCCGGGTCATATCAAAGACTTAAAAAAAATGGTACCTTCTGCTTTCTAGCCAGGCGCTAGGCATTCTGAAATACAGAGAAGGGTAATAATAACAGTTATGTTATGCGCCCGCTGGGAGAACAGTCTATTTGATTGAAGTGGCTACCCTGGGTAAATAACACATTTTTATAGTTATTTTCCGAGTCAACAGTTTGCTGGAGAATCTAGGAGGTTCTAGTGATTGGAGTTTCTGTAGAACAGAGTCTTGAAACAAGTTGCACTCAACCAATATGGATAATTTTTCATGTTTACGTTTCTATAGCTTATATTTGTTTGTTATTTGTATGTCTTTGCATCCTAATATACTTCCGATGAATTTTGAAATCTAAATTGTTTTCGCTTTAATGGAATATAAATTGTTTTCTCTTTTAGTTTATGTCTTTACGGTGTGTACGCACCTACAGACCTTATTTGTTGTTGTTGTTTTTTTGGTGTGCAACTCATTTTCCATCAATCGGTAATATCGTTTTTCGTCTGTGTTAACAATTGTTATGTATGATTTGTTGCCTTTTTTATTTTGTAAATACATGTATTGTAAACTGCATGTTGTTTTGATTTGATATGGAAATAATCAAATTGATTTTTAGGATTTGATATGGAAATAATTAAAATAAAATTGAAAATGGAAATTGAAAAATAATTTCGGTATCATTTTACACTTTCTGGTACAAATGGTTTTGTTTCCAAGGGCACAGAATAATATTATGTTGTTCGACTTTTGAGGTCACATGGAGGGGGGGGGGGTTATGGGAGATGACTCCAAATGCTCGCGGCGTTGATTCACGTGGACGATTGCTATTGAGGTATATTCTGTTTTCGAATATAATTATATGGGTGTTGTTATACCGACAGTCCGACAGTCATGTATTTCAAACGAGGTTATATTGCAGGAAATGGTCATATTTTGCACAACACTATACTGGAAACACAAACCAAATTAAAAACGTCCACTGAGATAGTATTTTTCACGCTATCCTGTCGCTATCTCGTCTCGTTTTGTCCCGGCCTACACATATACTTATGAAAATATATCCCCAGTGTATGTCACATGCAGGTTTGAGTTAAGTTTCAATGTTTATAACGATCCCTGCACAATAAAAATGGTACTACATTATTTACAGAAGATAATGACACAATGTCAAGTAATACAGTACTTACATCAATTTTTGTATTTTATTTTTCCAATGTATGGTTCTAAAAGAGTCATATTATCTATATGAATGTGTGTAGAATAAAACTTGTAAATTGTTTGAAAAAAAATCAATGTTGTTAGTTTGTACATTACTAAAATTGCAGAAACGAAACGAAGATTACAAAATGTACGACCGGATGGATCAGGGAAGGAAAATGACAAACACTGTATTAACTTCATGTATTTTCACCCGAAGTTTGTCAGATAATACTTAAGGATATTGGCATCAACATAAAGATTATTGTACTCCAACATTGTGACGTTGATAAAAACGCACCTTCTTTCTGCGATATTTGCAAATTTATTTATTTATTCATTTTTATTTTTATGGGGGGCGTTCTCTTGACATGGATGTATACGTGTTCTTCGATGATTATGAATGTGCGTGATTGAAGGACACATTTGAACAGAAGAACAACAACAAACTTTTGAAATTCTCATTGACGAAATGTTCACGTAAGTTCTCGGTTCACATCCCAAATCTAGCACCGCCCTGGAATGTTGCGGTAAATATTTGACGTCATTTTGGGGACATTTTCGTTGCAGTCGGCACTGTCGCAAGAGTTACGCCAAGGGGAATTCCAGTTTAACGAAAAAGATCATGAATTCTCATGAGACATCGTTAAACAATATTTTTAGTTCAGATTATTACCCTCTTAGATTAAATGTCAAATATAGATAGCTATCCTACTCTCGACTTATGTTTTAAAAAAGTGAAAATCAGTAAGCGACAATTCCAGTTCCCCCATAGATTGCTGTATTACAGAATCTTTATACCCATGCAGGCCATTCATTTATGTGCTGATACATATATTTTAGTAGTGACAGCAAATTGTTGAAAGATTTTTAAGGTGTTTATTTGTCCATTCAAACCCTATCATGTAGGTGAGTATGAAACTTGGACGATTGTGTGAATGGGGCTTCAATTGTTTGTTTGTTTGTTTGTATTTATTTCCGGAAATCATAAGAACAAAACAAAATCATACATAGATATATGATGACATATCAATGTAGAATGATATACATAATCCGGAGGATTACCCGATTAATGCCTTTAAGGCAATTAATGCCTTTCAGATAAATTACCAAATTAGCAAAGTCGTGATGCTCACTTCGAGCACCCCTCCATATGTTTTGTGCAAAGATATTACTAAATTTCATTTCATCGTTTGATATATCCAAAATAATCTAAGACAGTATACAATACACTCTAAAAACGGTAATGTTATTTCAACATTTAAAAGGGCAGAGGAGTAACCACACTTTACAACACTTTCATATGTTATATCCAGGGTTATAGCTACGGCGGTCGGCGGCGGTCGGCGCCGGTCGGTAGTAGCCGGCACAAACTGAAGCCGACCGCCACTGAGCTGAATTTATTAGTCCTCCGACCGGCACAGAAAAGCTTTAAAATGATCATAAATGTTTTAAATCTCCATCGTGTATTTTGAGCTTTAAGAGGTATTTTATAAAATAAATGCTTCCAAATGTTTTTTTTTCTATGAGGAAACTCAGGAGCGCTACGCTCACTTTGCTCGCTCCCCTTGCATAATTCCTTCCTATAGCCGGCACAAAAATCTTTCTAGCTATAACCCTGGTTATATCCAACCTCTTATCCGACTGGATTCAACATTTTTTTAGTGTCCGATCCAGTTGGTTAAAGGTTAAATACAACATTAAGAAAGTGTGGTCACTCCTCATCCCTATTAAATGTTGAGATAGCATTTTAGGTTTTAATGCAAAAATGATACAAAACGAATATCACCAACATAGTATAAAGTCACACATAATTGAATTTGAAATGATACAACAAATCATAATGAAACTTAAAATGGATGAAAACAAAACGGCAAATCATTAAACGTGGATATACAAAGACAGCCTAGCTTGTAACACTACGAGTCCAAAATAGTTCATAAGTGTTGTTTCTTACTTCAAATACTGTACAAGTAAAAGGTCATAATTATTATATACAATGATAAATTCAAGGCAAATACCATAACTATTATAGATCAAATAGAACCAGACTTAATTTTTTTTTGTGGTGTGCAAATTATTTTTGTTATGTCGCTATTCTGTCTTTCTGTTATTTTGTATAAAGCGCCTTGGGCATTTAAACAAAATGGATAACGGCGCTATAAAAATTCCATTTATTATTATTATTATTATTATTAATTATGTTTGGAATGAGACAATAGAAATTAATAACGTTTCATGTTCTTGAATATTTCATGCCTGGCTACAATACTTCACATAGAAAATATGTCAAACATAGTGTTAATATGGACAGACCCGGAAAATTAATGAACATTTAGTAACATTTTTTATACAATACAACGCAGGCTTATTGGCAAAGAACATACAGCGTTGCCCATACTTAATGTTTTACAAAGTTTTATCATTAAGAACTTTATTCACATTTGTCTGAAGTTTCACAAACTTACACTCACTCGTCTCCCCGCTTTTTTTTATTTGTAACCTTAACATGGAATTTTAAAATTCATTCATATCCAACCCGACACTCAAGTGATGACTATATTTGAAGCTTTTATTAGCGCAAAGATGTGATGGGCCCGATATTATAGAATTCCTTCACTGAAAATTTGTAACAATGCGTATCTTTAATCAAATAAAAAGAAACAAACTTTAACAAATTCTTCAATATTATCACGACTGATTGAGTTTTTGGTCAACATTTTACTGTCACTATAGGGTCTCGTTCTCGCTTCTAAAATAACCCCATATAACGTATACACAAGAACACATACACATACACATACATGTACACTCACACCCAACCACTCGTACCCCACCATTCATGCAAACATACACATACGAGTATGCATACAGTATGGCGTAGGCTGGTTAGGCATGATTAGGTACACATCTTGGGGAGGGGGAACTAAAATCAGAACAGATCAAAAAGGTGCAAATTTGCTTTCCTTTGCCAGTGGTGGAATTCTTAAGGATATTGGCATCAACATCAAGATATTGTACTCCAACATTGTGACGTTGATAAAAACGCACCTTCTTTCTGCGATATTTGCAAATTTATTTATTTATTCATTTTTATTTTTATGGGGGCGTTCTCTTGACATGGATGTATACGTGTTCTTCGATGATTATGAATGTGCGTGATTGAAGGACACATTTGAACAGAAGAACAACAACAAACTTTTGAAATTCTCATTGACGAAATGTTCACGTAAGTTCTCGGTTCACATCCCAAATCTAGCACCGCCCTGGAATGTTGCGGTAAATATTTGACGTCATTTTGGGGACATTTTCGTTGCAGTCGGCACTGTCGCAAGAGTTACGCCAAGGGGAATTCCAGTTTAACGAAAAAGATCATGAATTCTCATGAGACATCGTTAAACAATATTTTTAGTTCAGATCTTCCATGATCTTTCATACTACTTGTGTCTCTGATAAGCTCTAAAAATCAATCCCTGAAAAAATACCACTTCAAAATGTTAATTTTATGTTTTAAAAAAGTGAAAATCAGTAAGCGACAATTCCAGTTCCCCCATAGATTGCTGTATTACAGAATCTTTATACCCATGCAGGCCATTCATTTATGTGCTGATACATATATTTTAGTAGTGACAGCAAATTGTTGAAAGATTTTTAAGGTGTTTATTTGTCCATTCAAACCCTATCATGTAGGTGAGTATGAAACTTGGACGATTGTGTGAATGGGGCTTCAATTGTTTGTTTGTTTGTTTGTATTTATTTCCGGAAATCATAAGAACAAAACAAAATCATACATAGATATATGATGACATATCAATGTAGAATGATATACATAATCAGGAGGATTACCCGATTAATGCCTTTAAGGCAATTAATGCCTTTCAGATAAATTACCAAATTAGCAAAGTCGTGATGCTCACTTCGAGCACCCCTCCATATGTTTTGTGCAAAGATATTACTAAATTTCATTTCATCTTTTGATATATCCAAAATAATCTAAGATAGTATACAATACACTCTAAAAACGGTAATGTTATTTCAACATTTAAAAGGGCAGAGGAGTAACCACACTTTACAACACTTTCATATGTTATATCCAGGGTTATAGCTACGGCGGTCGGCGCCGGTCGGTAGTAGCCGGCACAAACTGAAGCCGACCGTCACTGAGCTGAATTTATTAGTCCTCCGACCGGCACAGAAAAGCTTTAAAATGACCATGAATATTTTAAATCTCTAAATAAATCGTGTATTTTGAGCTTTAAGAGGTATTTTGTAAAATAAATGCTTCCAAATGTTTTTTTTTTCTATGAGGAAACTCAGGAGCGCTACGCTCACTTTGCTCGCTCCCCTTGCATAATTCCTTCCTACAGCCGGCACAAAAATCTTTCTAGCTATAACCCTGGTTATATCCAACCTCTTATCCAACTGGATTCAACATTTTTTAGTTTCCGATCCAGCTGGTTAAAAGTTAAATACAACATTGAGAAAGTGTGGTCACTCCTCATCCCTATTAAATGTTGAGATAGCATTTTAATTTTTAATGCAAAAGTGATACAAAACGAATATCACCAACATAGTATAAAGTCACACATAATTGAATTTGAAATGATACAACAAATGATAATGAAACTTAAAATTGATGAAAAACAAAACGGCAAATCATTAAACGTGGATATACAAAGACAACCTAGCTTGTAATACTACGAGTCTAAGATAGTTCATAAGTGTTGTTTCTTACTTCAAATACTGTACAAGTAAAAGGTCATAATTAATATATACAATGATAAATTCAAGGCAAATACCATAACTCTTATAGATCAAATAGTGTTTGGAATGAGACAATAGAAATTAATAAGCTTTCATGTTCTTGAATATTTCATGCCTGGCCACAATACTTCACGTAGAAAATATGTCAAACATAGTCAAACCCGGAAAATTTATGAACATTTACATGTAGTAACATTTTTTATACAATACAACGCAGGCTTATTGGCAAAGAAAATACAGCGTTGCCCATACTTAATGTTTTACAAAGTTTTATCATTAAGAACTTTATTCATATTTGTCTGAAGTTTCACAGACTTACACTGACTCGTCTCTCCGATTTTTTTTTTATTTGTAACCTTAACATGGAATTTTAAACTTCATTCATATCCAACCCGACACTCAAGTGATGACTAATTAAATTTGAAGCTTTTATTAGCGCAAAGATGTGATGGGCCCGATATTATAGAATTCCTTCACTGAAAATTTGAAACAATGCGTATCTTTAATCAAATAAAAGAAACAAACTTTAACAAATTCGTCAATATTATCACG
>JZLH01S0076528.1:0-10047 GCA_001188425.1 Eucidaris tribuloides | reverse complement strand
GATGATTTAGCTGAGAGTAATGCACTTTTGGTGTTCGAATCGTTCAAAATTGTGATACAAGCACCAATTTGCCCGAAGATCTTCCTTCAGGAGGTGTCATATCAGAACAAAGAAACGCGGGCCACGTGAACTTTCCCAAAATGACGGGTCATGGTCGGCGCCACCCCCCCCCCCCCCCCTCCCCCCCCCCCCCCCCCCCCCCCCCCCATTTTTCCCAAAATGCCGCATTGTGCAACCTACATTGAACATGTTTGAAATAATTGTTTTATGCGACTCTTATAAGTTTTGAATATGGTGTATCACTTAAGATATTTATTTTCTACAATGATGGATACAACATTAAATGGATTAAGGTGATATTTGACGCACTTTTGGAGACCAAAACGGTGAATTTTTTACATATTTTTTTTTCAAAATTTGAATTTCTAAGGAATTTATATTTATCTCGTGTTCTATCACAAATTTTGCCAGAAGAAACCAAAAACTTTCAAGAAAACTCCTCGATATATGTTAATGTTTTGCCAAAATTGGCAAGTTACTGGTTTTGAGCAAAGGTGTCTTAATGGCTCCAAGTTACACGCGTGGTATTAACCAAAACGACATATTTGTCAGCTTGGGTCTTCCGTAGCTGAAAGAAATAGCTGCCTTTTATATTGCTCGCCGGTATATAGGTCGGTCTTTTGGACGTTGTTTGATGCAAGACAAGTATTTTATTTGATATATGGAAACTTAACATGAACACAAAAATTGATTATATTAATTATGATGTGAAACATACTTCAGAATTTGTCTTTATTTTTTTGCAAAGTTTGATGCTTACAAATCATTTTATCGTCCCGGTAAATCTGCTAGGTGATACCCTTACGCTGAATTTTCGCAGTTAGGTTATCAATGGGCACGGGGTCGTTCACTGACCATGATCGATGAGCGCCAGATGGATGACGGTGAGGGTGTCTTTTCGTGCATTGGGACGGTAAACAATGATTGTCGCGACTATGGCAGGTAGTAATCACTGAACACTACACTATGTGGTATTGATCTACTCTTTCTTTATACAGTAATAATAACAACATCCAGCACATTATCAACGTATACTCTCTTTGTTAATTCATCCAAATTTTCGGAGTTTCTCCGCCACTTCAAGAAAAATTTACTGTATAGATAAGACTTATATGAGTCTGATTTTGAGTCTTTACTATTAAATAAAATTATGATAGTTCACTCAGAGAATGTCACAGTAGACATTCCGAGGATGATTTCCGCAAGCGCTTTCATGCTTATTTCGTCAGGCGGAATGATCGAACCTATTAGTTTCATAAGTTTATATATGATTACAACAAAGTATATATGTTATTCATAGCGATTTAAAATCCCAGTTACATATTTTAGTTTGGACATTATAGCCGGGGACCGGGGATTTCAATGAGAAGATAGTTATATAAAGCAATACAAGCGGGAAAGGAGAGAATATGCGGGAGCGCAGATAGGTGTAAAATAATAATATAGGTAAATTGGAGTGGAGGAATTAGAAAGTCGAGGGTATGAAATAGGAAGCAATAATGGTCTTATTTTCTAAAGGTTATTGTTAGACAATATATACGAAACCAAGTTCGAGTCAATGGAGTGGATGGACAATAAATTGGATTAATGAATAATTGGGGTAGTAACCGAACTGATAACGTAACAATATGAAGACGTATTAAATGGATATTCTTTTAAGTGATTTAATATAAGCATTCATTTCCCGTCTTAGCTCTATCAAACTTACCTATTCTCGGGTGCTGATTGAGTACTTGAAGCAGGCTCTGTTACAAAAGAATATACATGATAAATAACACTGTCGAACGTTGACCTTCAACTCAAGAAGGGAATCAGTTCCTGGTTGTTGAACTACCTATGATACTTTCTAGACCAAGTTCCATCACAATCTGATCAAATCAACGGCTTCAAACTTATCGTTGTAAGTAGCAGAAATCAGATGTATAAAATAAAGGCCTAGTGACGTTTATACTCTGAACCCTGAAATCTAACCAGTTTATCGTGGCGCCATAATGCCTACATAACACAAGTATCTGACCAGCATTTCTTTTTATTTATACCCGGTAACAGGCTAGAAATAGGCGTGTGAAATGACATGTCACGTTTGCCCCGTGACATTTCAAGTAAAAAAATGTATTTTCATTTTAATATTTCCTGTTGAAGTTTCAAATTGATGAAACATTTATTTCCCACACACACACTAAATTGATTGTTCTTGTTTATTCAATGGAAGATGAACTTGAAAACGAAGTAGTTTGTGTTGAAACGCCTTATTGAACACAAAATAACAATGTACGGTAATACAAACTAATAAAAGGAACGTTCCCATGACAATATGTAAACTCCGAAAAAAGTTTGGAAATCTGAGCTCATCAATTTTTGTCTCTCATTCCTTAGTCGTAATCAATGCATATCTAATACCATCATGAAGATTATTTTTTTTAAATGATACTGTGCTTGTGATTATGATTATACCTTCACGGAAATGGTAGTATTTTAAGATTATGTGATAATGTGTCAATTGAAAAGCTGTAAAATTAACACAAATGGTCATGAAGAGTCAATTATTATAGAAAATGTTATTTTGTAAGGAGTTGTGTCTTTTTTACTATGAATGTCAATTTCAACGGCAGCCCCTGCCACTTAACATGTTTATGACTTAAAGATTAAAGGGTTTGAGTCCTGCCATTTTGAATGCCCAGAAATGTTTGTTTGTTTGTTGTTTGTTTGTTTGTTTGTTTGTTTGCTTGCTTGTGCGTATTTTTGTTTGACTTTCTGTCAATGTTCATGGTAGATTGCACAACAACCAAAGAGACATTGGGAAACTCACTCATCAACAAGGAAAAAACTGAGTGACTTTTTCAAAGTTGGGTCATTTGGCAAACTCTTTAATCTCAAAGTTAACAAATGAAGTGGTATAGGGCCTACTGAAATTGGCATTCTTGGATGACCAGATAAAAACGGAACACATATATCTTCATACACAAAAATGTTCTTTATTGGCTCTTCATGACCACAGATGTGCATTTTGTAATGCCGCGTTTACACTCTGTTCCCGGCGGCCACGGCAACCACGTTTCAGGCCACCGTGTACAAAACGGGATGGACGTGAGACCACGCGGAAAGACCCGCTACAAATCACCTCCAAGTGCTGTTACGGCATATAATCGGCCTATAATCGAGTTTTATTGCGTTCCCCTCGTTTTCCTACGGCCTACTAGGATTCCCATCCTCAGTGTGACTACCGTGGCAAATTTGTTGACGGTTAAAAAATCTGGCCAAGAATCCACGGCAACACGGGCTGTCACGTTTGCCCAGCCCGTCCTCCCGCGTGGTCTCACGTCCATAACGGTCCACGGTGGCCTGAAACGTGGTTGCCGTGGCCGCCGGGAACATAGTGTAAACGCGGCATAAAGGCTCGTTTACACTATGTTCCCGGTGGCCACGGCAGCCCCGTTTGCCCGAAACGTGGTGAACCGCGGGATTTTGGCGATGTTTTCTCTCCGTATTCAAGTTTTATTAGGTCTTGCTAAGTTTTCTTACGATCTATCACGGTATCCGTGACGGGTCGTAGAAAGAAATAAGCTGCCGAGTCCCGGAGTACTACGTTCGGCCCGCGGTCTACCTTCCGACCCGTCACCTTCTGTTGGGGTCCCTTACGTTTTCCACGTTCTGATCAAGGTCTGACACGTTTTTAACGATCTCTAACGCTTCTACGGATGGAACGTGAACGCTGGGTAGCTTTGGAGCACGTTTGTGCCCACGATAAAGAAAGCTTCCCGAGCAATAGCAACAGCAATGTGTATTAAAGAAATTGTACAAGTGAAAATTATAATTTTGTTATATAAAATCATATACAACCGTGTTATGTTTGGTATTTTGACAAAGCTAAAAGACCATATATTTCATTGAAATTTATTTCATTTCATGTGGTTTTGTCTAACCTGAGATTTGATGAATTTTCTGCACCAAATAATGCAAAATCGCTATTGTAACACTGTACGCGTATGTAAATTTTGAAAAAGAAAACAATAAATAGCGTGCAATCATGAAATGGTTCAGTGATCATCACAAACATATTTCAAGCATTTAAAAGTTATATTGTTCTATATAATTTACATCGAAAAAAGGAAAATTTGCATTAACAAGGACACGAAATTGAAATACATGCACGTGGTTCAACATGGAAAGAGTGTTAATGTTAAGTCAATGGAACGTGTCCCTACAACAGAGGCCTTAGTTGTTGATGGTCTTTCAACATCAAGAAACACAATAAGTATAACATTCAAGAAACACAATAAGTATAACATATTTTATCAAGAGTGAATGTTTATGTGAGTTCACTCATTATTTTTTTTACTTTAAGCTGTTAGGTCGAAATTGTTTTATTTTTTTATTATGATTAACACATTCTGTTTCAAAGGTCAAATGCTTGCTGATTTTGACCATTCATTCAAAAAGTGGTACAAACGTGAGTTTGACCGACTGAAAAAGAGGTTTTCATAACTCTTGATTAACAAAAGTAAATTAGATGAAATAGAGTGAATGAGAAAGACTGGTTATTCTACTTTAATGTGATACCATGTACCACAAACTTTCTGAGAAAATTTAGTACCAAAAATATTTTTTTCCAGATTGTCCCATTTTTGGTATAGGGCCTACTGTACAGCAAAATGATACTCTGGGGCCTGTTTCACAAAAAGCGTCCTATCCTAACTGCGTCCTAAACTAGGGGAATAGGACGTTGGTGTCGTCTCACGAAACCGTCCTATCCTATCTTCGTCCATCTCCGTCCTAAATCACGTCATAATCCTAGGACAGCTCATGGGCAGTCCTAACTCCGTCCCATATCTCTATCTGAGCTGTACAATCGCACGTGCTGCCGTAAATGGCGGGTGTGGCGTGCGCGCGGGCTAATCTCGAAGATATTGGCAATCCTATCACGACGGTGCTGACTTGGGCCAAAGAGGGGACATAAGAGTATAAGAAATGGTACACAAAGGCAAATCGGGATTTTCGCCGAGATTTTTCTATTTCATATAGGATTGTTTATTATAGTGATGATCATTTGTATTTCATCGCAACTGAAAAAGAATATTTCATGCCAATACTATTCTTACCTCAGAAAATATTGAATTCTCAGATGAGATGTATGACGATGATGATAATAAAAAAATATAAGACATAATCAGATAATAATAATATGAATGATAAATAATATAATCAAGAAGAAGACGAGCAAGGTAGGGATAGAAGAATTTATTTTTGGCAACTAAGTCATCATTGTTGTTTGCAATGAACATGACTAAAGTTGCATTAAAACTAAATTGTGTAAAAATGAGTTAATGTTTAAATTGCTCATAAAAGAATTTATTTATATAATTTACCGTATATTGATAATGCGTTTTGATTGCTTAGTTACCTTTTCTCATTCTGTGATGTCTTGTTTTACAAAAAATAATTACATAGCCTAGATTTTTTCATTGCTGCGCAGAATTTTACTCATATGCCTATAGGGCCTCATATCCTTTATTTGTGATTGAATTTCGTAGGCCTATATTTTCTTTTTTTTATCATTGCCTATATTGATTTGACTGAATTATTTTTTTTCTGTTTATGTGCTGTATGGAAGCGTATAAATCCACTCTAGCTTGCAAATGCAATGAATTCTGACAAAAATGACATGTGCCAAAAATCTACGGCGTTAGTTTTTAATTAGGCAATTTACGCTTGAAGACATTATTACCTGTAGATATTGATTCAGAGCAGGACACTTTCTAGAACTAACTACAAATAGTATACATATCTATTCATAATTCAAGAAGGAATGTCCATTAAAGCGCACCGAGAAAGCCGCGAGAGTTACAAACAAAATTCAAAACCACAGCATCCCGAGGTCAGTGACCGTGACAGCCTCTCACCACCACTTCACACGGTCAGCATGATTATTGTCTGCTATATAGTCTACAAAATTATAAACCATATTTCATATATACGTGAATTTAGTGCCAAATGCATTTGTTTTTAAATCATATCACGTCATAAACAATGCAAATACATTGTATATACGTGTTGTTTTACAAATACGCGTATATCATTTTCGCTGCTAAGAAGATCTTAAACTTAGACAACAACACAGGTCTCATAAAGGACATGACACTGTGTCAGGAAAAATATTATTCTACATTTTACACTTGTAGCGAGTTACCGTAAAAGCATTTTATCGATACTTCAAGCTAGATGACTATCGTTTACGCAATGTACTAGTCAGAAGGCTAGTATAGGACGTTGTTCGGTGAAACGACTTAGGACAGTGTTCTATCTTCACCCAACTTTAGGGTGTTGCCGCGTTAGGATAAGTACGTAGGACTAGGACCGTCGTTGTTGAAACAGGCCGCCTGGCCCATTATAATTGAACATTCGCACCAGGCCTGCTTCCCAAAATTGGCTATGAGGTTGATATTTCGAGCTCAGGAGATCGGTGTAGTCTCCCCTCTCGCGCGGACCGGCACAGCTGTTTGATACTCCCTCCCATACGCCTTCAGCGATATCACACTGTATTTACATCGCCAACCGCGCCGTTATCTTTTCAGCGCCCCAAAACCGTCAGCATGCACGACGTGCATAACTGAACGCGACCAAAATAGGCTACCATTACACTTTGGATTACCGATCAGAACGTGACAAAACCGGCAAACGTGACAAAACGCGGCCAGCAGCAAATGACAAAAACTTGAAAGGATCGTGAAATGCGGGGAAATACCATGCTTCCAGTCCCACTACGACCGCCTCTAAGTATATTGTCACGGCTTTATTATCGTAACTGTCACTATCTATTGCGTTTAATCACCAGGTTTCTCATCCGGCCCGTAGCTATCCGTGGCAAATTTTTTGGACAGTCAAAAATCTGGGCCGCATTCTACGGCAATTACCGGACTGATCACGTATTGCCCAGTCCGTTCTACCGCAGTGGATTTCACGTCTATCCCGTTTTGTCCACGGTGGCCCTGAAAGTGGTTGCCGTGGCCGCGGGAAACTTAATATAGTGTAAAACGCGCAATAACTTTCAATGTAGGCCTACACCTTATCCCATATTTGAAAATACTACTACTTCCCCGATGGCATAATTATAACGAGTAGAAATTAAATCATCTTTCTGACGTTACATGTATAAATTACTTCTAAGAAAATGGAAGAATAATCGATCAAACTTAGATTTTCAAACATGCTTGAGGAGTTTAAATCAAAGCCAGTCGACGAAGATAACAGGTGAATAATGATAGAATAACATGAGCTCGTACATGCATCGAAATTTCAAATTCTAATCGCGTCATTGGCGAGAACTTTGATTTTGTCTGTGCCGTTGGTATCTTGAATTGCCGCGATTGCAATTAGAATTTGACCACCGTGTAAAATGGTCTCAGATATCAGAATATTGTTAGAGGTCTTTTGCTAACCTTCTATTGCTGGTGGTGGTGCTCCATAGAGCTGATTACTAGCTGGTGCGGCTGGCTGGACAGGGTAGTCAGGGGTACAACTAGCAGCATAACCTGCTGCAGGTGGTGGCTGCTGTCCGTATCCTTGCTGTGGTGGTTGGCCGGAGACTGGACAGAAAGGAAATAGAGGAAGACGGGCCTGAATCAGCGGCGCAAATCCACTCAGGAATTCTATTCAAGGGGGGACACCCTATTATTGTCGTACCCCCCCCCCCCACATGAATACAATTCTTCGTGGATTGCGCCTATGGCCTGAATCCGCTCAAAACACCTGCATTGTAAGCCTAACTCATACAGCGTGTTTCTATTGAGCCTACCGTATTTATCCGGATAAAATTTAACCGGCTAATAGCGGAGAAGGTCTGTTTCTATTAGTCTGAATTCCAGACTCCGCCTCTGCGAAGCAGAGGCCGGCCGCGAGTAGACAAATTTATTTTGCTGGTCTACCCAATACGTCTGGCAGCCAAACTAGTTTCTATTGGATTGCGTTTTCCGCAAAGCACGATCGATCCTACCGGGATCGTACGATTACCGGCTAACTCCGTTGACCTGGGTTGCCGCAAGGTACACTCTTAGAAAAAAAAGGTGCTGATCAGAACCTCTCCTTGTCTCGTATTTGGAACCTTTTAAGGTTCTTCAAAGAAGCAGAAAAGGGTTTAAAATGGTTCTTTAGAACCATTTTTGGTTCTACAAGGAACCCTTCAGGGTTCTTTTTACAACCTTATGGGTTCTCGATAGTATAAAGAACCTTATGGGTTCTCGATAGTATAAAGAACCTATTTTTGTGTAGGGTTCTTTATACCATCAAGAACCCCAAAGGGTGTATAAAGAACCCTAAATGGTTCCTTGTAGAACCAAAAATGATTCTAAAGAATCATTTAGAACCCTTTTCTGCGTCTTTGAAGAACCTTAAAAGGTTCTAAATACGGGACAAGGAGAGGTTCTAATCAGCTATCTTTTTTTTCTAAGAGTGTATTGTGGGATGACCGAGATCAAATTTATGCTCAATCAAACACACGCGCGCTGCAGCCAGCGGTCATGTATTCCGATCACGTGGTTTTGTTTATTTCCGGTTTCTCACCGGCAAAAGACGGATAATGGCGGAGAAGGTCTGTTTTTATTGGGCTCTTCTACTCCATAGTCGGATAATAGCGGAGAAGGTATGTTTCTATTGACGTCTTACGGTATTTCTCCGCTATTATCCTGCAAAAAGCAGGATAAATATCGGCGAAACTTTCTCCACTAGAAGACGGATAATGGCGGAGAAGGTCTGTTTCTATTGAGATCTTCTCCTCCATTAGCCGGTTCATTCCGGAAAACTAGCTTCAATGGAAACACGCTGATACATACAACACACACACACACCCACGCGCGCAATTACAAACACGCGCGCGCGCACGCGCATATACACATACACACACAAATAAACATGGATCATCCAAAAGCAATATTTGGACCCAATGGTTCATGGTAGGCCCCAAGAAGTAATTACGATGAGGAGGACATGAAAATGGAAAAGGAAAAAAATCAGGCTATATATCCTCAAGCCACTATGGAACAAGATTGTAATAAGTTCCTTATACAGGGTGGCCCAGAAAGAATGCTACGAGTATGATCGCTAATTTCTTCACCATTATCGGCAAAATGCCATTAATTTTTATTTTGTTGGTTAGAACATTCTTTTTCCAATAGAATGATACCAAGATCATTGATTTTGAGTAAGGCGTTTTGATTCTAGGGCCATTTATCGGAGGCAATGTAATTTCCCAAACGAATTTTTCAACAGCGGCGGTCATCGGAACGTCGAGATATTCTGGCGTCTCACTTGCCATACCGGACAAACCGCGAAGACAAAAGGCTGGAATGCCCTCGCTTTCATAAGGAAGACGATGCGAGCTACATCTCCATTGTCATCGCGGTTTGTCTGGTATGGCATGCTGAGATGCGAGAATATTTCGGTATTCTGATGATCACTGGAGTGTAAAAAATAGTAAATTTGGGAAACGACATTGCCTCCGAAAAATAGCCCTCAGATCCAAACACCTCAATCAAAATGAATGATCATGGTATCATTTTGTTGGAAAAAGAATGTTCTAGCCCATGAACTAATCACCAATGACAATTTGTGAATGATTTTGAAGAAATTAACGATCGCATCTGTAGCATTCTTTTTGGGCCACGCTGTATAATCCAAATGTATGTTGACTTCTTTTGATCACTGATGTCTATTGGTATATGCATCACCAAATCACTAAATATTTCATTAGAATATGCATGTATTTCAAAACAATTTCTCAAAAAGCATTTTCTGCACCTTGCGCAGCCCCACTTCTAAAAAATGTCCTTAGATCATCTTAATTCATATTCTTCATGTGACTATAGCTGCGTTTATACGTGACAATAACCCCGAGATGAGAGTAACCCCGAGGAGATAAATATTTCCCTAATATTCCACCGTCGTCTATACGTGACTCGGGATCAACTTTTGGGTCATTGTTATTATAATGAACCT
>JZLH01S0076502.1:16187-29025 GCA_001188425.1 Eucidaris tribuloides | reverse complement strand
TTCTTTTTGTGCAACCATTATCATTGTTTATTCCATGAAATTAATAATAAATACAAGACAATTACATTAAAAATATAAACGAAAAAAAACATTCATGAATAAGAATTCTACGAAGTTGACCAAACAAAAAAACCCTGAGTACACTGCATGTAAATGTATGAAAGTAATATCTGACAATTGCATTCATTGTATTTAAAATGAGGTACATGTACATGCATATGGCTGCAGCCTGCATACACAAATGAAGTCTGTATAACAATTCTGAATCACAGACTGTTAGAATATCTGTACAATGATCACCAGCATTATCTTGAAAATAAAATACTTTTTGCAACTTTGCATACTGCATATTTTGTCTTAAATCATTGTTTCCTTATCCTCCCACTTATGGACTGTCTTTTTGTACACTATACTGTATACTATACACATCTACACATGAAAATCATATTTGTAATGAGTAAATTTAATTTTGAAGGTGTCTGTGGCCTTTCAATACGTAAACTAACACCAAAGACCAATATTAGCTGCATTTGCAAACAAACATTCAACTAAATAAATATTATGGACAGATCATAGCCTCGGGTGACAGATCATCATTCAAAAGTTGGTCTGACATTGACATACAAAGTGGGTCAAATTTGGGCTACTCCCTGTGGTATAAGTTTGTGCATGGTATCCTATTGGAGACACGTAACAATATTTTTTTCCCCAAATCCAAGGTCCAAAATTTTTCCCGGTCACGCCAGTCGCCGAAAACTAGCTAAGCGGGGGGGGGGGGGGTGTCATGAAAATTATTTTCCCCAAAACCCCTAAAAAATCTATTATTTCTCATTTTCAAACACCACTCTTTTTAGGAAAAAGGGGGTGATATCGTGAAAAAAGGGGGGGGGTGATTTCGGGTAAAAAGGTGGGCGGTCTTTGGGGGTGTTTACACCCCAAACACCCCCCCTGCGTACGCGTATGGGGCTTGGTAGGTATTACTAAACAGGGGTGGGGTGGGGCTGGGGTGGGGGTGGTACTGTATTACATTTTGGTGCTCATGTACATTCTTATTTTTTTTTACAGTTTTTTTTTACAAACCATATCTGCAAATTCATGTCTTACCACCTTGTGTGAAGAGTTACAATGAGTTGTAGTTGGCTGGCCACCACTGTAGAAAATATGGGTTCCAGGTGATTTTGCCTTTCAAAATTTAAATACAGCCCCCTCCCCAACAGAAAAATCATAAAAGAGTCAATTTATCATATTTTCTCTTCATTCAATCAGACTTGATATTAGCCCCCCCCCCCAATAAAAATAAACAAATTAAATAATGAATAGATAAATAAATATATAAATAAATAAAAGAAAGAAAGTACAATCTTAGTTTAAAACCTCCTGGTCACTGGCATTAAAGCATGACTTTAGATTAAGGAGTGTTGTAAGGACATACATCATCATACTTACTAGCTGCCCCAAGTGATGTGAAACATAATAGGCTTAGCAGACAGATTCATTAAAACAATACATTCCTAATTTACTCTAGTACTTCATACAGGGTATAATGCATTCATGGATGTTGTAGAAGAAGCTGCCACTAAAATTGACAGGGAAATTTAAGCTGGACCTGAAGGTTATTTCATTCAAACTCAAAATGTGCACTGATTGCATTCATTCCTTAAAGGCATCATTTAACCACCCCCCCCCCACCCAAAAAAAAAATAATATATATATATATATAATAATAAAAAATACAATAAAAAATAAATAAAAAATAAGAATAAAAATAAATAAATAAATATAAGGTTTTAAAATCTGAGCTACATAATCCTTCATGCAATAGGTTTTCTGGTACGGTCTAAAAATGAAGTCCTTGTTAAAGATTTGTGCTTCAAACCTTTAGACTGAGCTTCAAAAAAGTGAAAATCTATGAGTGATTGGCTCTACCAATTTCATTTCCACCTTGAATAGATGTAATGTGTTACAGTCAACAATCCACTTGATGCACCACTGTATGCCGTACATGTTGTTGCAAATAATGACAGCATTTAAAGGTAAATGATATGATTGGGGGTAGTCCTCAACTTGGGCTGAAACTACTCTGGAATCAAGTAAACTATGCAAGGATTCTCCTGTGAAAATCTTGTAATCAAACGTTGACTCATTCTAAAATAAACAATGTCAATATCACTCGTAGCATGGAAACCTGCTGTGTGGCTCGCTATGGGGCTTGTTTTTATCGTCCCCAGATAAAATTAAGATACTCCTATGTTTATGCTTTACTCTCCTTAAGTAAACAATTACAGTCAAATCCTCCCAGGTGGGAAATCCACTCCTGCTAGTGTATAGTTGATATATATTTCAACTCATTTGGTTCTTGAGGCATTTTCAAGTGTTCCCAATCATGTCACTAACCTTTAACTTTAAATTTTGTATTCTAGGGTGTTTATTTTATGTATTAAGGCTCAGACAGCAAAACTTTTTTTTTCAAAAAAAAATTGAACTTACACATTTCATATGCAGCAGGCCTACATTGTCCAGCCTATAGTTTTGGTTGATCAGACAACCTTTTTGTTAATAGTAAATTAGTGTTCTAATCAGAAAACAACATCAATCCTTCTGACAAACTGTGATGTTTAAATTATCGGAGAGCAGGTAGCAGTATACTAATTACATGTACCTACGGGAATGTGTTAGGGGTCCCCTTTGACAATGACATTTTATATTTTGGGTAGTGTATCAATAATGGACAAGTTTTACATTGAGCCATTTTCAGGGCTTTGATAGATCATACAGGTCTACATCTATGTAAAAAAAAATTCCAAAGAAGTTCATTTTTTTAAAACCATTTTCCAAAACTATACCCAGGCTTTAATACATGCAATGCACATGAATGTAATCTGGCAAGGAGGCAAATTTGATGTTACTGAATAGACTGCCAACTTCATTACAGTTTCTCTTTTCCTGAGTGGCCAGGTCTTCTTTAAGTATATATAACAAAAAAATGCTTGAGGTATTTTATCTTTCTTTTTTTTTCTTTCGTTTTTCCAACCAAAGGGTTAAAGTACACTTTTTCTTTCTTTGTATGAGTCAGCAATCCACACCTAAGGTCTCTTTCTTTTCACAAAATTCACCTCCTGTACAAACTGTGTCATTGGGTTGTTTCTCAAACATTATGCCAAGTCTCGACATTAGAATTTACCTGCTGAGAAAATATTTGTCCCATCATACTCACTAAGGATCTGAACTACGTACAGTATATGCGCAACTACATTCAATAAAATATGCACAGTTGGCGTGGGAGATCAGAAATGCTGTGTGGGGAATACAAAAGACTATGGGTATACTACATACTGGTATGTAGGACGAAAGACGCCAATCGGTGCGCGGTCCGATAGACAATTCATTAATATAGATTTCCTCATAAATTTTCAGCATACAAAATGTTGGAAGACTGTTCCAGGCAGGCTTCCAAATACATGTAGGTCAGTCATTATAAGAGAGAAATTCCAGCACAATGATTAGTTCAAATAAAGCTGCATGTATTATTAATTGAAACAAGTCTTGTGAGATTTAAAATTATTCATCACTGTCTAATAAAAGCAATTATGCATGTCTTTGAAAACTGAATTAGAATTAAATTTTGTAGAAAACATTCATCATAAACAAAGACAAGTGAAAATCACTTTGTAGGACAATTCATGCACATTGTCAGTTACATGCAGATGCCCAGTCAGTGTTAATGACATGAAAACAGTCACATTTTTTAAAATTTCCAATAAGGTTCTTATTAAATTATAAGAATAAAATGATATTTTTTAGAATCTACATAAACTAGACCTTTAATGTGTAATTCAATATCAATTTGTGGCAGGATGGCATTTTCATTTGAAATACGGCCATAAAATGTGTAATGTCATCTCATGATAAACATGTTTGGGATATTTAGTACAGTAATTTAACCCATTGCCTCCATGTTTTTTTACTTCCCATAGAGTTGATACATAGCATATCTGGCTCCTGTAGCCAATAGGTTAAGTAAGTTTAAGTGTCCCATACTCCCATCCAGGGGTTATTTTATACATGTACAATGGTACATTGCCCTCAAAGCAACTACAAAAGTTTTGTTAACATGGAAAATGTACAATGAGATTGATTCTACCCATCCCCCATAAAAGCATAATTTACAAGGGCAATTTCAGCACTTACGAGGCAAATGGCTCTTACCTACATTTGTGCACCTGTACCCTGGATGCATAAATTTACTGACTACTGTGCAAACATAAATGGAGTGCATACATGGTACATTTTACAATTAACTACATGTACTACAACATGCCACAGAGTAAGACTTTGTACAGTAAATGCAGTACACTGTTGTTAATGTACAAAGGTATTGTATGTTGCAGATTTATTTTCCCCTTTTTTTTCCTTATAGGAGTACAAACACTTAGGTCCCACATGTACATGTACTGTGCAGGTTGAAAAGGAAACAACATTTCATTTATGATGAAGTCATGGAATTGATGATCAGTCTGACAAAATGACAGGAATTCAGCAACTGAGTTTAAGAACAGTCTAAAACTTTTTTCACTCCATTGATGAGATTGTAATGAATTCCTCATAATAATTTACATTACAATTACCAGTAAAAGAGTTTTGATTTCAACTGCAAAAAAGAAAAAAATCAATTCAAAACAAAAGTACTACTACTAATACATTTATTTTACTTTCATTCTTCCGATAAAATGAGTACATCAAAAAAAAAAGTATTAAGTTCATATTGTGGTTGTTGAAACTGTTCCGAATGTCATACATGTACATGTACATGTAGGACGCAAATATCTACGTGTACTATTGTAGAACGTCAATGTTGAGTATTAAAATGAAAGGCTCCAACAATCCCAGAGTACCTGATTAGTGACTCATTCTCTCTCTTTAATTAGTAAGGGACATTCAAGGACAATTAGGACATTATCTAGTGGATAATTTGTAATCAGTATATATGTACCTAATTGCAGTGTTACCACAATATACAGAGCCTATTTAATCTTGCTTAGAATCTGGGCATCTTTTGGTTTACTCTCATATCTGCTTTCACTTAAGGTTAGTGACATGATTGAGAACACTTGAAAATGCCTCAAGAACCAAATGAGTTGAAATTTATACCAACTATACACTAGCAGGAGTGGATCTTCCACCTGGGAGGATTTGTCTGTAATTTGTTTACTTCAGGAGAATCAAGCATAAACATTCTAGGAGTATCTTAATTTTATCCAGGGACGATAAAAACAAGCCCCATAGAGAGCCACATCACAGGTTTCCGTGCTATGAGTGATATTGACATTGTTTATTTTAGAATGAGTCAATGTTTGACTCCAAGATTTTCACAGGAGAATCCATGCATAGTTCATTTGATTCTAGAGTAGTTTCAGCCCAAGTTGAGGACTACCCCCAATCATGTCATTTACCTTTAAGACAAAAGTGTTATTTCTGGAAATTTAGCACCAATGACATAATTTTGAATTTAATACATTATTTTGGCTTCACAAACTAATATGTACGGCACAAATATGGGGATTAAAATCTGCAATACATTTAATCTGTTCTGGCATTACTGATCCTTCAAACGTAATGTTTCTGTTGCACCAAAATAAAACAGGGCACTATAACTGATGCCTAAAGTTCCACATAATGTTTAGCACTGACTGTTGGTTAACCTTTTTAGGGGACACATCATTTATGACATCAAAGCTATTTAAGTTTGCAGGTTAATTGTATTCATGAATATTTACAATGCCACGACTTTAACCAGCTGTTTCAAAACCAGTCTACACAGAAACTGATCAATAATTTAATGTTACACTGTGAAGCAGTATGAACACTGTACTGGGCCCTAGGACATGAAACTACCCTGCCTAATGGCTGTGATTGGTATATGCTACAACTCCACATCATGGGTAGATGGTAACTCAGTTATGGAATTTACTGGTGCGCTTGCTCGTACTTACAGCATGCAGTCCCTACGTAAGGCCATTTACCGCAGCATACAATCACGGGAGATGCAATAAGATTACCACTTTTATTCCCAGCAAATGTCAATAAGACTTCACTAATGCTCATAAGAGTCTATCTCATATTTCATTTACTCCATACAGTTAGGAACACGTTGGGATAATTTGCATGCCTGTGAAGCAATTTGGCTTGCATTGAGTACTTAACTCAGTATGCATGAATATGAGTGTACACTGCACTTGCACATGCAGTAGGTGGTACAGACATCATAGTCATGAGTCCGATGGTGGAATGGAGTGATCATGTGAACAGAAAATGATGAAAAGTGGATAGACTTTGAATATGGATGAATCAAGAAAATAAGGAGGGGGTGGGGCATGTGTGAGTGTGTGTGGGGGGGGGGGAAGGTTTATATCTTACAGATGGTATAGCATTTTTGTGTCCCAGTTACATCTGGCAGTGTGGTTTATTTCGACACCTATACAGACACTGTCAGGAAATTTCTAAGTCATCAGGAATGCTGTAAACATTAATGACAGGCTCTGAAAATCATTTCTATCTTGTACACTAATACTGTAACCCACAGGTACATGTACTGCAAACCAACTGTCGGTACCCAAATCATTTCAATGTTTTTTGTGTGTTAATTTATTTATTTATTTTTATTCATTTATTTATTTATTTATTATTTATTTTTTATTTCATTTACCTGGTATTTATTTATTTATTTATTTATTTATTTATTTTTATCTTTTTTATTTTTTTATTTTTTTATTTTTTTTTTTGGGGGGGGGGGGTAGGGTCCAGTCATCTGATCTGGTTCAATCTGGTGAATAAACATCACTAATGTATTCTGAATACTTTATATGGAAAACTTAGATAAGAAATGATCAATGACAAATTTCAAGTTTGTAAAGTCGCTGAAATCCATTATACATTGCGTATTTATACAGTCAGCAATAATTGTGAACCTAAAATACAAGCATTTTAACAACATTGATATTGCACTAAATTTGACAGATCAGCAATATTGTTTTCCAAAAACAAAACTTGTTTTAATTTCTAAAAGATTGTTTAAAAAACCACCCACGTTTCATGTGGGCTACACAACAGATTTGGGAAATGACTGAAATTTATAAAACAAGCACTTACATGTACATGCCTACACTATACAATACATACATGATGAATTGCGCTGTCTGTGTTGACACAAGTGCCATCGTACTAGTCTCGGTTCCAGACCATGCAACTTTTTTACCTCCACAGAATATTCACTCTCCAACTTTTTATACCTCCAGAGTACAGTCCTCTGCCTAACAGCCGAGAGACGGTAAAGCAAGACACAAGTCTTACTGTATTGAAAGCAGTTGACTGCAAAAGATAGTAGTTTCCTTATCAATATAGGATGGGTTAATCTGAGGGTCTGGAAGCCAGACTACCATCCATCATACAGGCCACAATGAAGCTGTGACAGCAACCACATACCGGACACACTAACTCCATCTAATAATATATTCATAAACAGTATCCATAAATCAATAGTAATTGATGTCCCTCTGAATGGAGGAGCCTATACTGCATCTGTCATTCCATTACAGCAATGGATGGTGTTCTCTATATAGCCAATAATTATAGGCCTTTACAATTTTTGTACATGTTGTGTGCTGCTAAGATACAAGGATTAACACATCCTTGACAATACAGTGAAATATTTAACAAATACGTGTCACACATTTTTGATCCCACACCGCAGCATTCACGTAATGAGTTATTCTGTTGACAGAGTCAACAAATTCATTTCAAATGCTGATACACTCGCTGTTTTTGTATGATGGATGAAAAAAATGCATTGATTGACGATTGTACACTTTGCAATGTGCATCATTTGTGTGCATATGTGTGCATACCATGCGAACTATGGGTTGAATTAAACACTGGGTTTTATTTAATTTTTACTCTTGTATAGAAAATCAAGACCTTGAATTAATTTTGTGTCATAGAATTAGAAAAAGACTCAATGTTTGTTGAAACAAAATTAGAAAATTACATGTAAGTTACCAAAAAAGAAGGAAAATTACAAATAAAGATTCTAACATTTACACTATAAGCAGTGTCTTCACATTAAAGTACATGTAATAGGCTAACATTGTGGAGCATCAAATTAAAAAATTGTCAAACTTTGCTATCTCAGCTACATAGTAGTGTTTGAATGGACAAGCAAACACCCTAGAATACAAAAGTTTGGAAATTTATGCTGCCACTGGCAGAAGATGAAATGTGCATTCATAGTTCACAGGCTGTATGTACTGTGTACATTGTAGCTGAAAATACAGCGTTTGTTAAGATCCAGTACTAGGCATTTAAAGGTAAATGACTAGCCTGTTTCGCAGGCGTTATTCATTTATTTCTCCTTATGCAAGTAGTATGTCAGGCAATAAGTCTAGTTGGTAACAAAAATAACCTTGCTGTTAAATTAAATTACAAATCCCCTAATCCTGATTAACATGGATTAACATATCAGATGAGTGCACATGACCTAATCCCAGTTAATTCCACATAATTCTACTGTAACTGTAGTTTGCCAAGGGAACTCTTTACTAGGCCAAGGTACTGTAAATACAGCTTAGTTTCCAGATTTGGTAATCTTCTACCTGCTACATGTGTGACCTTATTTCTAGTTGAACCTTAAATGCATTAAAGATTGTGTCAGGGATTTGCAAGTCCATTATTTCCCTTCATTATCAATACCAAATGGTAGTTTAGTACTTACAAATGGTGTGCTGAAAGTTTGAGATCCATACATGTACGTCATGAAGTTGTTGTTTTATGAGAAAAACTAATAACGACATGTTACCAGAATGTTGTTCTTTCTGTGAGTTTAAATTTTGCTCAAATTGCCAATCGCAGTTATGTGTACCGTCGCAAGACCAGCACAGCACACTGATTGGTTAAACAGCTAAACTCCGCGCGACCTTCGAATAACGGCTGAATGGACAATTTTGGAACGGCCCGTGCACGTCACCTCGACGTCACTGTAAATTTTGAAGTTTAATTGTCTAGATTTTCACCAAAACTACGTATTCTACCCAAAGGTTCTATGACAGGTGTTTATTTATACTAATCTTCACAATGTGAACGAGTTGAGCTGATTCCATTCATTTTACCATTTTCTGACGTGCAAATCCCTTACTCTGTCTTTAAGAGTACAGTATATTGTATGAAGGTTGGTGACTCCAGTATCTGTACATAATGTACAGCAGTGCTTGAAATAAAACCCCTTTTCATTCTTGGTAGAAGAATTTGATAACAAAAATCATATTCTGTTTTCACAAGTTACATGCAATAGGCCCAATACAAAATTTAGAAACCACAAAATATAAATGAAAACCACAAGAAAACTAATTTTTTGTTTTATCATCTTTCAATTACATGTACGTACTAGTAAGTCATTCAAGACGGTTTTATTTTGCTTTAAAGATTGTGTCATTGATTTGCATGTCAAAAAAAATCTAAATGAATGAAATCAGCTGAAATCATATCCAATGTGAAGATTACTATACATGTAAATAAACACCTCTCATAGAGACTTGGGGTAAAATATTGAGTTTTGGTGAAAATCTGGACGGTTAAACTTCATCCTTTTTCAAATGGCTCTGAAGCCTTTTAAAAAAAAATCCGTGACATCGACGTGCATGGGCTGTTCCAAAATTGTCCGATCAGCCGTTAGCCGAAGGTTACGTGGAGTTTAGCCGTTTAACCAATCAGTGCGCTCCGCTGGTCTTGCGACGGTACACATAACCGCGATTCGCAGTTTGAGCAAAATTTAAACTCACGGAAAGAACAACATTTTGGTAACATGGACTTGCACATCCCTGACACAATCTTTAACATGCACTTTCCATAGACCTCGTGACGAGATATCTTGTGTCTAGTCTTCGATGGGTTAAGGTTCAAGGTTTCAGAAAGATACTTTTTCGTAAGTATCCACATCCACTCACACAAACAATAAAACAAATAAGATTAAAACCATTTTAAACAACACTTTTACCAATATTTGTTAGTAATTTTTCTGCACATTTTTGCTGATATTACGCATGTACATTGTAAGCAATCTATTAAAGCATGTAAACATATTCCCACCATTTCATTTTCATTATTGCTACTAAAGCTGATCAGGCTTCCACATTTTGAATGTTTGGTAGCCTTGGGCCCTAAAACTACCATAAATTAAAAGCCCTGCAAACAAATGAATGCAAATAATTGCTATGCTATGTACCTTAGTAATGCAAAACTAATACACAGAAAATATATCCTAAAAAATATTACATGTACATGTACTTATCACTGTCAGTCTGTGACTATGTACTATTTATTAAATTTATACTACTCAATTCCTAGATGGTGACAATTTACAGCTTTTCGTCACTGGAATATTCATATCCACACTATAAAATTGGTTAAATTGCCATTTTATTACATGCATAAAATGTGAACACTGAAAATTTATAACACGAAATGACTTTTTTATGTCCAAAAAATAATCAAACTAGCAGTTTTAATATTAAATTGGAAGCAGAATGGGAGATTTAGCTTTCCCACTAAGCACAAAATATTATACCTGCAAAGAAGCACACCCCTGGATTTTTATGTGTAGGGGATCACTGCTAAACCAGCTAAAAGCATTTTAAAATGCATATTTCAGACTAAAGTGCTTGATATTCAAAGTAATGAATTTGCTACTGAAAGGGGGGGGGGGGTGAGTGTACATTCTAGTATTATCATAAAAGTTGTATCTTCTTAAAAATGTTTCTTCCCTGTATGGAAGGGGTCAAATTGGTGATCATGAAACATTCTCCTACTTTGAAATTGCTTCCAAAAATCCCCTTACACAGTTCCTTTTCTTGATAGTATTCAACTGTACATTGCGCACAATACACAGTATGTACCCAGTACCCAGTAATAAATTTAATCTAATATCAATCCACACTAATACAGTACTAGTACAGTACTAAGCTGAGAATGAAAAGTACATGTAGTTGTACACATGTACACAGTATCAGATATTATTGGCATTTCAATTTGGCACTGTCTTTCAAGGTCAAACACATTGATTTATTTCATTTTTGCCACTGAAAAGATATCAACTTCCAAAATGGAAATAAGGGATGTATACCCACACACATAAGGTCTGTTTAGTATGAACCCCTTTTCAGAAATTCAGAATGCACATTCTAATTTGTGCTTTAAAACAAGCTACATGTATCTGACATATCTGACAGTGTTTGAATGGACAAATAAACACCCCAGAACATAAAAGTTCAGACAGCTACATGTACATGTACATGTATACTGTCACAAGTAAAATATGTTGTAAAAATTGGCACATGAATTATTCTCGGCCAATGAAAATTGTAACACAGCAGTCTGTGGGCGAAAACTGGAATGGTCTCTCAATGATTTTTACTTTTTTAAAGCTTTTAATGATAATTTTGAACTGTAGTTTTCTTTTTCTTTTTTCAGGGCTTCATTTGTAGACCTTATCAAAGAGACACTAGTAGCATGGGGAATTATGAAGCTCACATTTTTTTTTAAAATGGAAGTGTTGTTATATGATGCCTTATATGATGCTCTGTTCAGTTTACATCAAGCTGCAAGCTTGAATGGAATCACGTGATGCTATTTGAGGGCACCCACATGTACATGTACTGTACAGCAGTCGGTTGAGTGATTTCACTTGAGGGTGGTGGTAATGGTTGTAGCAGGCACAGAAAATTGACAGGTCTATGTAATGAACATCAAGTGATATTAGAGACTCTATCCTATCAACTTTCAGGTGGGGACAGGTGAATCACTTTAAGTAAGGGCCAGTCATCAGTCAGCCAGTGGCTGCTGGATTTCCCTAAATCCTAGATTGACTGTACTGACAGAAATCCATGTTTATCGTAAAGTATGGAGCTCTGAGTTTATGTGGAACATTCCCAATATTGTACATTGCAATGTATAGGGACAGCGATTTTCCGTTTTACCGTTAAATCAAACGGAAAATCCGTTTCATTCTTTATTTTTTATGTGAAATTCATGGAATTCACCTTTGCAAAACGGAATTCATGTTTTTGCTGTGTGCATTTTCTATGACAAAATGGAATTTCCATTTTTAGATCACGTTGAAACGGAATTACAGGTTTTCAGAAACGGAAAAGAGCATTTTTTGAAACGGAAAATCACTGTTTACAATGACTGGAATATTCTGTTAAAATTGTTTATAAGAAATCAAGCTCTTGACAAATGGATCGCTGTTCATTTTCATAAAAATTACTGCACGGAAATTGAGCAGAAAAGCCATGTGAGATGAAATGTTTTCCAACATTTTCCTCCATCACGCTAGATGAGGTTGTCCTCAGATATTTTAATTCAAGTATAATTGCATTTGAGTATGTACCACAGTACTCCTACATGTACTTTATTCATAATTTACATGTAGAATAATACACCTTCTGTATACACAAACATAATTATGGTACTTCATATAAATTGTTACATTTCTACATATGTGTCAAGTGAATCAGGTAGTGTTTGTACATGTATGTGTTTAGTGGGTGTGCGTGCGTGTATGCGTGTATGTGTGCATATATATGTCTGTCTGTCCAAGTGTGCATGCATGTGCTAATTATAGAATTTGCTGGTATTGTTATTCCTGTAAATTCTAGTCAAGAAGTAATAATACTGTGAAATGGTCCAAATAAATACAATCCATCAAGGTTTAATGAAAATTAACTGGTACCATATGTTTGAAAATAAAAATCATAACTGAATTTACTTTGGTTGCAATTAAGTACAACCAGCT
>JZLH01S0076475.1:8851-32108 GCA_001188425.1 Eucidaris tribuloides | reverse complement strand
CTTTTTGGAGCACATCCTGCTCCAAAGGCAGATAACTTAGCTTGAATCAAAATATCTTCAAACGTAGATGTAAATTAGAGGGAGCTTCCATAATTTGACTGTGTTATTAAAAGATATTTTCGGTATTTGTGATACTGGGATAAAAGATTAATTTGATTGTTGTTAAAAAGGTTAAAAACTGTGTTTTTAACAAACTGATAACGAGGTACCAAAATAATGACAAGCCAGTCTTCAAAACAAATTGTAGAACTTTTATCATTAAGGTTTGCCACAGCATTCTTGCAAAAGTTTCAATAAGTTATGTCTTACCCCAATAAATCTGTAAGTACCATCTTCCCACCTCCACATCAGTCAATCAAAGCATTTTTCATCGGATTCAAATACAGTCTGTATTTTCCTCAACAAGTTGTATATTTCCATATCATCCAATTAAACATATTTTCTTTCTCTTTCTCTTTCTCTCTCTTTCTGCATCTCGTCTTGGCATCTACCTTCCACAGCTCGTGGCCCCCATGATGAAACAGCCCTGGGACGGGGTATCATCTACCCAGCTGCCTACCTGGGGTCCACCCAGCTGGTTACCACCAAACAGCCCACCAAGAAGGTGCGCATGCAACAGGCCCAGGAGGCTGTCAACCGCATTAAGGTAGGTGGATGCCTCTCACATCGTAGATGCACAGTCACCACATTAGATGCCTGTCGTATCATAGATGGGAAGACTTTCGTTTGAATTCTAACCTGGTAGATTAGGGTTAATTTGCTGCAAAAGACAAGAACATTTTAAGACATGTATTCTTGCACTAGATGCACAGTCACCCAAGTGGGTGCCTGTAATATCACCGATGTTAAGACTTTCTTTTGAATTCTAACCTGGTAGACTAGGGCTAATTTGCTGCAAAACTACAAAAACATTTCAACGCATGCAGTCTTCTTCCACTAGATGCACAGTCACCTCAGTGGATGCCTATCATATCAAGTTTGTTCAAACTTTTGTTTGAACTCTAACCATCCCAGCTTAAATTTTGCTACATAACTCGTGAAATATTTCAAGACATATCCTTATGTACTAGATGCACAGTCACCAGATGGATGCCTGTTTTATCACACATTTAACACTTTCTGCTGAATTTTCACCCATGCAGTTTAGGATAATTTGCTTATAAATTACCAAAGCATTTTGAGATGTACTGATTCTTCTTGCACTAGATGCACAATCTCCCAGGGGATGCCTGTCATATCACGGGTGTGAGACACTTTTCAGGTTGGGATTAGTTAGTTTGTTTTAACTCCCAAATCGCTCCAATATGAAGCCAAAAGTTGGCTGTGTTGGCTCTTCTTTGCTGCATATGAGTCATGTTTCTTAACTATTCCTAACAAATTCGTAAAGATAGACAATTTTTCTCCTGCCCTATAAGAAATCAATAGCCAATTCAATGTGGAACACATTTTTACATAATAAAAGTAACTGATTTTTTTTTAATTGTTGTGTGGCTTCAGCAAGGTATTGAGCAATGATTAGATGATAAGCATTTTGAAATGTACTAATTGCTTTTTATAAATGGGTCAAATGAAATGTGACAATTAATAACAGCACAAAAATGAAATTAATACACTGTTTTTGCCAAATAAATAGTTTTTTTTCCATCTTTATTTAAATTTGTAATTGTAATAACGTAGTAACTAACAGATCCAGTTGATTGTTTTGTCTACAATATTATTGTTCAGCTTTCATCAGAAGCCAAGCAGCGTAATGTCTTTACGTCTGTCTGATACAAAAATTGATGATGTAACTGTAGTTTATTCGTAAGCAATAAATTCATGAGTGTTTGGTAAACCGTCATGTCTTTCTAAACTTCCAACGTATCTACATCACCCCGGCTAATTGCATGACACGCATTTTAAGCTCGTGTCTTCCATGCGTTTTGATCACCATCCATCACGTAATTAATCACACGCCTTTGATGCAGTGAAGACACTGAGGCAGCTGACAGCCGACACTTACCCAAATTGGCAAAAACCAATAAGCTAATAAACAATTCATGCATAAACTCGCCCTCTATGATATCAAAGTAATTACTATCATCACATGTTTATGTAGTATATTTTAAACAAATATATTTTGTATTTTATTTTAATACACTAATTCCAATTTTTGTTTCAACGCTGAAATTAAATCATGCTGCAAAGTTGTTCCTCTCATTTTCAAGATACCAGGATTCCAATTCTCCCTATCGCATATAGCTCTCCGAATCTGAACGTATGTGGCGCTCTAATTTTTGACCCATTATTCTTGGAAAATAAACTTCCGGTTTAAGCAAGCGTGATACACATTGAATGCTAAAATACTCGTGGATCGTGTCAAAATCTTTCTTATAATCTTGCGAATAATTTTTTTTTTTCAAGTCGTTGGTTCATATAACAACCCTTCCATTTAGGCCATGAACGGAGCCACCGGCAGTCCTAACACACCGGCGTTCACGTTCCGACTTGGTGTGTGCGAGAGTTTCGAGTTCATTCCTTCATTTACCGGTCGTAGGAACATTTCTTTTACTAAGAAATTCCTTTAATTGCGACACAGACATTCTCCAAAATTGTTCATCAGGTCAATCCATGTTTGCTCGGGTATAAGATATTGATATTAAAAATTTGACAAGGTTCGAAATTACATGTTTTGTGCATTTTACTGTACAATTTACCGGAACCGGATGTATACATCCCAAGAGTGATTGATCAGATATCGGTATCGCGAGGTGATATCGGCTATATGCGATAGGGAGAATTGTCATAACCCAATCAGTTTGTGGAATATACATGTATGTGTTAAGGCCCATCTCTCAGGATGCCATTTTATTCAAGACGACATACTTGCGCGGAGCAGCTTGAATTTCTCTCCGCTCTCCCCATCTTCAAATTTTACAATCTAGCCCGCCATTATCATTAAGATTGTGGAGCAGCTAATTTATCAACGCTATTAGGCAAAGTAGCGTCGGTTTATTACGACTACACCCGATATACGAGCACAAGGCTCGTATGTTGTGCACGTAAAAGGGAAAAATGCACGGGGACCGAACTTACACCAGCGATTCCCTCTTTCTGCCAAAGACATCTTTCTTATTCTGGAAAGATGATAAGCCAAATGAAGCGTAACCATTATGAAGGCTCGTGAGAGGTGGTGTGTGACCCTAACAAGGTGTGTTGCTAATTACTCAAAAGTGGATAAGATACGGGGAAGGTAGAATTCAAATGAGAGCAAAGAGAGATAAAAAAAATAACAATGTGTGAAGGTAATGAAGATGACTGCTGTGACATTGTTTTCTTTGATATTTTGTTTTGTTTTTATTTCATTTTATTTTTGTTTGATTTGTTTAGTTTGATATTTTGATGCTTTTTGTTTGGGCAAAGATTTTACCAAGCTTATTCAAATTTTGTGACTTTTTAGGCGGTAAGAGTGTCTAGAATTTACAAATGAATGTTTTGGTTCAGTTTTGTTTAAAAAACCCAAAAATCTCATAAAAATCCTTCGAAAGAGCTTGAAGTTATTTAGCTCATTGTTTTCTGGTATTGATTGAAACAACATACTTCAATACCAAGAAGAACGATTACTTCAGAATGCAGATAGATTTTCATAATTTACTATCCTCAATATTAGAGAACATTAAATGCCCAGCTTGGAAGGCTTGACTGACTAAAGAGGACACTATCTCATTAGAGTAGCCCAGGGGAACTGTTATAGTCGGCGTAGAAAAAGTATATGCAATGGTTTGACTGAATTGCATTTTATCAGGAACGAAGATGATGTATATTTATAATTACATATCTGTACTCAGTAGTGACTTTATTGTAATTTTTGGCAGCTTCAGTTCAAAATGTCTTTTAAATGAGTTGAGGTAATGTAACAGAACTGACTGAATAAATAAGGGATAAAGTACATACATAAATGAATAAGTAATAAATGAATAAAAAATAAATAAATTAATAAATAACTAGGTAAATAAATATATAATCAATAATAATGTAAATTAACTTATATACAATATTGCAGTGAATGTGGTTTATTCAGCAATTGATATATTTTTTCTTCAATATGCTCGTGACTTTTGAATATGAGCGACATATGTAGATACAGCAAATTGAGACAAAAGAGAAACAAAAAGTCGATTTAAGTCGGCACAGCATGAAATGACTAATTTATAACTTCAGATCACTACAAATACCGTCATTTCAAATGTGATATGTTCAATGAGCAGTCCAAAATGATTTCAATGTTGATATGTATCAGAGATTAGAGCAAATTTGATAACATCTGCATAAACCTGCACATTAAAAAAAACAGGGAAAACAAAATCATGGCTGGCCTGATTATTATCGACAAATGTTGTCCGTCATACGTCACCACGTCCTTGAAACTGCTGCACAATTTAATTTACGATGATAAATTGATGAATTTAAGAGGCTCAGGTGCTTTAGACTCTGTTTTAACGTCAACTTGTCATAGATGAGTAATTTCTTCACATTTTGTCATAATAGGATACTGCTGGCGAGCCATACATATATCTATCTAGATATTGTTCTGCGAGTTGACAGATATGATGGATGGTCGGATTGGAGTAGAATGTAGCTCGAATGACTCTAAAGAGATATATTTTGACATTGCCATAAGAGATGAATTTGCCTGTATTTTGTTTATAAACCTGCAAAAGGAGAAGAAACAGCCATTTGTCACTGATTGATTTTTGATTGACTCTTCTATCTGTTTTCATTTCGTGTTTTGTAGACAAAGGAAATTATAAAGGGAGATTTTTTTTTCCTTTCATATACGTACATTAAAATTGGTTGAAACTTGGACTACAATGACTGTACTGATATCATATGCTGTATGTATATTTCTGCTGCAGCTGAAGGGGCCTTCACACTATGACGAATTGACGAAACGAACCGGGAACGAATTGAAAAATTCCAAATACGTACAGCATTCCCAGCGAATTAATTCTGTATGGGTGAATTCAACCGAATCGAACGTACTGACAGCGAATCAAAACGAATTAAAAACGTCTCCATCACCATTTCATAACTTATCATTAACTTGCAAACAACAATCTCTAATCGAACGACTAACGAGTTTTGCGCCTTTGCCCCTTTGAATAAAACAAACTGTAGTGATATATTTTATTGCCAAAAAGGGATAATTAATAGTGAGTAGATTTAGATTTAATTCATGATCAAAGAAGATCTTTAAACTAAATGTGTGATATAAATTTAAAGCTGTTTTCCCCGAAAGAAAAATTGCAATGGAAATATTGATTGAAGTGGGATGGAGTGAAGTAATTATCACGTGGTATTGTACATGTGAAATTTGTATTAAGTACCTTTTAAAAAATGTAAACTGCAGCAGCTAACTACAAGCTAAACACAGAATTTGAGTAAAAAATAATGGTCTACAGTTGGATAAAAAACGCAGGATGATGGTATAAGCATCATACAATAATCAGAGGCCCATAGGCAGCGCATGCAAAGGCCAGTCACTACTATCGCATGCACCTCACAGGATTATTGTCTGTTATCACACAATGTTATACAACAGGGGCTGACGATTTACGTAAAAATGTCAGATAATCCTGCAACTGACATATACGTGACCCGTCACCACGATAAACTGATAAAGTCGCACACCCCAGAGCTAAGGAAAATGGAAATTATCGTAACTGGGTTGTAGAATATGAAAGTGAAGTGTTTTCAAAAATCAAAAGTTTTATGACCTTCACATGTTGCAATAGTTTATTTATTCATATTTTTCATTCAACTTTCATGTTTTATAAGATGTGCGACTTTATCAGGGTATCATGGTAATGGTCACATATGTGCATCATATAATGCATATGTGAAAAGTGGTCTACTGTGCTTCCCATGCAGGCCCATGATGCCATGTTTTCAAGAACAATTCTGCATTAAATCAATTAAACAATGTAGCACCCCAGAAGAAAACTGTACATGACTCAGACTAAATCATGCGACGCAAGCGAGATTTTGCCCATTTTGGTCACAAATATGAGCCTCAGGAATACATCGGCAGGGCTATATGACTGAGGCTTTTATTACCTGTAATAACTGTTGAATTATGCACAGATACACAATATGTTCACTAATTCTATGTGTTCTTAAGCCTCCCTTGTCTATCAAATCCTGTTTACGTGTGAGTGTGTGTGGTTTTGAGGTAAATCAAGGTTTCCGGAAAAAAATATATGAACATATAACTGTTGGTGACAGCATGCCTAACTCTATAGGCTGCATGATCTACTATTGGGCATTTGACCTTTCTTTACTATCTCACTCAGTTCTTCAAATTTTGTAAGGCGTATGGTACAAGATCTGTTACCGGAGTATGTTTGTTGCCTGATATATACTGTATATATATTATCCCTCATAATTCTGGCATTATATCTATTTTATACGTATATATATTTTTCTATTTCTCTCTGCCTCATTAGACTCGCCTTAGGAAACGGTGGTATAAGGTTGGACATGATTTGCATTTAAAACAATGTTTTTCACGCATATATTATATTTTTTTTATATTCACTCTTCAGTCAATGTACAATTCTATTTGCAGTGTTTTTTTTTATGTTAATCATACAGTATGTCGTAGCTTTTATTGTCAGTGTATCCTAATTATCCAAAACAGAAGCCTGGTTTACCGTAAAATCACATACACGACAAAAATTTGTCAAATATGCCATAAGTCTTGAATTGGTAGTGTGTTTATTGCACATTGTATGTCTACCGAGTCATGCACAACATGTTCAATTGCAGTTACTAGGTTTAGCAAGCACTCTGAATTGATGTTACTGATTCGGTCATATTGCTAAAATCAATACGAGAAAATTTCTAAGAGAGTGAAATATATCTGAAGAAATTATATTTTTTGTGTGTTTGTGCTTCTTTTCTCATTTGTCTTCATTCATCCTACTTAAAGGAGAGGCCACCACCAAAAGTGTCCAAACCTCCGAAAAATGTATGCTGTCCATCGTTTATCTCTTCATGTATCTCTTTACATTCCCTTCTCATCCTTAAGTTCATGTCATGAATGCATGTTTCCCATACATGTACCTATGTATCTCTAATACCTCCATTGGCATCTTGAGATTTATTACCGGTAAAAACAAATCTTGTGAGCTTGGAATTCTACCTGTTTTGGTCAAAAAAAAATTTTGTTTGTTTCTTGATGAGTAAAAAAAAGGTATGTGGTCCACTGTTTACTTTGATAGTAGCTTCTGTGATATTTTATGACTTCTTATATAACATTTTATTTGCTTGCAATGAGATGCCCGATATTCCTTGAAAATTTGATTTTAACCCTGTAAGTCCCGTAAACAAATTTATACATACTTACTTGACATAAGGTTATCATTGCTTGAACCCAAAGAGGGTTACTAGACAAATCAAAATGATCAGAATCACATCCAAAGAACACAGTTTTTCAAAAAATCATGCTTTACAGGAAAGAAAAGGTATGTTTTAAAAAGAATGTATTAGAATTATGTCAGTATATGACAATTTTCAGAAGCAAACCAAAAATAATCAATCTGTGTAGTATTTGCCCTGAAGTTTTAACACAAATTTGTACAGTAGATGTTTGAGATAAATCATTCCTATTGCTTGCATTGGTTTAATTGATTATGAGATGCTTGGATACTCAGATAAAGGGACGTCACATGATATTTCACAATTTCAAACAGGAAAAGAAAACATTTTGTATAAGACATTCAAATATAAACTAGTGACTTTTCCAGCTTTTCGTTGCATGCTCCTGTGCCACTTCTTTCTTGATCTTGTTGATCATAATTACCGTTTCTCTTTTCCTTTCATTTCATTTCGTTATGATTTGTACAGAGCACAACCGCATGATTATCATGGTTTACAATCTTCAAATCTATCTCGCAAAATAATTTAAATTTTGTGGGATGAATTGAATGTTACGTTCGCAAAGATTTAATTTCTACAGTTGCTATGGGGCCACTTGCCTTCAGCATGTGACATACAAAATTCAAATATACCTTCAATTTGCAACTTTCTCGATATATGTTAGTGAAATAGACTAGATGAATTATGCCAAGAATGTTTGGCATGTTGTTGGTATGTGATTATATGGTATGACCTATGGCTTCAATATTCTACCTACCTACCTTAAGTGTACATTTATGCAGTTGCCTGTTGTAAACTTGTGCACCTGTGGATCTTTTTGTGATGATATGCTTGATATGTACGTGTATTGTGGATACTTTTGAATGTATGACTTTTGTATGTGTATATAGCATATGGTATGATGTAGACGTTGATTGCATCTTATTTTTTTTTCAAACTTTTCTGTATCCCCTCTCCCACTATTTTGTGATGCTCAAGTTTCTTTGAATTCAGTTATGAATTAAAAACTGATCAGTTAAAACTTGTTTGATCCTTTTGCATATCCCTCTCCCTACCAAAAAAGAATATCTGTTTTCAGCTATGTTATTATATATAATGTCAAAATTTGTTGCTGATTTTTTTTTAAATGGATGTAAGTATTGATTGAAACAAAAATCATTAGAAAGAAGAGATTGTTTTAGTTTTTACTGTGTAAAAATATTTGTTATTATAAAAAGATGAAGGTTTCTCTGCTAAATCAGCAACTAGCACTATGATATGCTTTGTAGATGTGTCAGAAGCAGACTAAATATTTGATCAAGGCAAGGGGAAATATAGGTCCCTATAGGGCCTACTGTAATTATATGTATACTTTATTTGATCTTGTGTGAGTGCCGTAAACATGTAATTTACATTTATCAATTTTTTTTTGTTCAAATTTTTCATTTTTTAAGACCTGACTTAAAGGAAAATACATGTCCATAAGAACACTGGAAAATATATCTCAAGGAGTCAACATCATAAATATGAGTTTGTATAGTACATAAGTATGATTGTGAATTTTTCAGGTTTGGTTGTCTGGAAAGGATTTTTGAGAATATAAAACCATTCTTTTGACGTAAAGTGCTAAAAAAATGTGGTTCTCTGCCTCTGTCTTTCCAACTTAATATATATCTCCTTTCTCATAAATAATGCTCTCCTAATATCAGGAGCTTTCTGGGGTGTGCAATTTCAAGGAAATAATGATTCGGTAATCATTTATGGAAAATAATGCATTTCTGCAATGAAATTGCATACCGCTTCTCTCCTAACACAGGAACAGGTTCCACATTATTGTAAAACTGCCCTGGATTAAGGTGATCCGTAGATGCCATAGTATTTAGTTACTGGAGTTGAGCATGATTGGTCCACTCAAGAACTAGTAAAGAAAACTGGGGAAAAAGTGAATATGAAACTGTTAAGCTTATGGTTTATGGAGTATTTTATCAGAACTTGTGTAGTCCAAAGCTTATTTGACCAATTGACCACCTCTATCCAATATTTCTTGAATCTTGGTTTCAGATAACCATGCTGGCTAATACTGGAGCAGAAACATTACTAATAATATTTTCTGAAAATATGCAAAATATTAGCAGTATCATCAGCAAAAACTGTGATGTTTATTTGAATATTATGTTTACATAGATTATTGAGTAAAAATGTCACTTTATTCTGAACATTCACAAGCACATTGATAGTTAAATAAAAAGTGTTGATGTTATATGTCTATAACAGAGAAATGTTTGGAGATGCATTGAAGGTTAACTCTTAATGTGCCGAAGTCACAGATCTGCACCAAATAATACAGTCAGGTTCAAATCCTCTGGCATGTTAAGAGTTAACCAATAACTAACCAGTTGTTGATATGTTAACCCTCTCCGTACCATTTGTAACAGAACTCCAGGGACTTTGCATCTGATATCCCGAGTCTGGTATTGAAACGGTTAAATTTTCTGGAAGCGAAACAGTTCATATATGGCAACACTAGAATTATGTGAGGCAGTTCACTATGCCTTACAAATTATGTGTACATTAGGTTTCAGTGTATTGTCTGCGGAGAATCACATACCCATTGACCTTATTCGAGTCTGCAGCTTAACATAACGCGTAAGAGGGAGGTGTTTCATCTTCATTCAATTCCGATCGAGATGAGCCTGGACTTTGTTATTGCCTTTCAGTGAGGCATTAAAGGTGAGGCATTAAAGGGATTACCACCCTCAGAGTGCAGATAATGAATTCCCCTGAATTAAGGACCTGGCTGGTTGCATTTTTCACATTCGATTTGCTACTGTCTAGTTGTTTTTCAATCTAAATTTGAATTTTTAGTATTTTGCACCTTTTTGCTTTCTTCAAAATTGTAACAGTGGGACACATACTGTATTTGTGTAGGTTTTTTTTAAAAATATGTTACTGCATTACTCTTTCAGTACTCATTGTTCACGAAAATTTATTACAATAATATTGAGTAATTAGTGATAATGATGTTAATAATAATAATAATAATAATAATAATCGTCGTCGTCGCCGTCGCCGTCGAATTATTTTTAATAACAATAAGACTATATCCAGTTTATAGTAAAGTTCTTGAAATACATATATCAATACATTAAAAATATTTTCATATTCAGATAATGATGTGACAAATGTTAGTAAGACAGAAAATAGAAAATCAAAACTAAATGTAGCAAACAAAGGTCTTAATAGAAAAGAAACAGGTTGTTTGCTGGGTGCTAGGATTTAGATTAAAACACCTGAAATCATTTACAGTTGCAAATTCTGGCCGACAGGTATGCTCCAGACCGTGAGATGCATGCCCAAGAATCTAGCAAAGAACAACTTGGCACATCCCATTAGTGATGGAAGAATTCCGTGATTACTACTGATGTTTGGCAGACCGAAAGTAATGGTGTTTTCATTTGTGAACCAAATCAGTAGGAGCCCTTCAACAGAAAAAAACGTTGAATATCTGTATGCAGTGTTGAGTGTCTAATCAATCTCCTGTGCAGAGCTGTGAGCGGCGTTTCTGGAAGCACTTTTCACTTTGGATGGATGTTGTTTAAATCAACTAAAAACTAAAAGTAGGATTTTTTTTAAGAGCTTGCCATTTTGAAATTATGTGTGTGTCTTTTGGCTTGTTTACTCTTTCAATAGAAGAATAAATCTGCGGGCCATGATTTGCTTTTGAGGTACATGTTACAGGTAAAGTTAAGATGAGTGATTGTTTAGTAATTGGGATTTCAGATTCATTAGATTCGGTAGATCATGTTTGTGTGTATGTTAGTGTGTGTTTCTGTGTGTGTGTGTTGTGCTGTGTGTGGTGTGCTTGTGTGTGTGTGTGTGTGTGTGTGTGTGTGTGTGTGTGTGTGTGTGTGTGTGTGTGTGTGTGTGTGTGTGTGTGTGTGTGTGTGTGTGTGTGTGTGTGTGTGTGTGTGTGTGTGTGTGTGTTTGTGTGTGTGTTCGTGTGTGTGTGTGTTTTACTAAAGTTTGTAACATTTTATCAAATTGACATTGTGGCCACACTTACATAGACCTTCATTCTAATACGCCATCAGAAATGCTTGTGATATTTTACTATTCAAAAAATTAATCAACCAAAGTCTGTTTTGAAAACCTGAAATATTTTTAATACATCTAGGAAAAACCCTACAGTAATTCTCCTGTTGAGTGACAATGTGTAATTTTAAACACAATGTAAAATTGCAACGAATGTTGTGTTCTCATTTGCTAATAGTATATTTGTCCATCCTCATTTGCTAATAGTATATTTGACAAATGGATGTCTTGTACCCTCTCCTAAATACATTTTACGTTGTCCTCCATGCATTTTATGAACAAGCCATTTAATGGCTCTCTTTAATCCTGAAAGAACTTTACTTCTGAATATGCCCTTAAGTCAAAGCTTACTCATGTTTACTATCAATACATCCAAAGAGGTTTTCACCAATACACACCAGAGATTATCCTGTAATGTTGTTTCTCCTTCAGTTGTCGTGGGCCACTCTGCTTCCCATTACAAGTCCCTTGACTTCAAAATTCTAAACAAAAAAATGCCTATAATATACAACATTTCAAACTTCCTTGTCCATATTGCTGTTCTGCATGCTTCACACACTACTCGTAGAGGGACTGATTTTCCTTGTACCCTGAAGGGGCAGTTCATTCTAAGGGACCAATTCCTCTGGCACCCCTTGGGCACTTTTACCAGAAAGACTGATCCATCCAGTATCCAGACAGGCCATTTCACCTAGAGGGACTGATTCTTCTGACACTAACAATTCAACCCGTTGCAGACTAGACATGAGATATCTCATTGCGAGGTCTATGGGAAGCGCATCTTAAAGCAAATTCAAACCGTCTTCAACGGGTTAAGCAGCGCACCTTTTTTTCAGTCTGAACATTCAATAACCAGGCGAGACTGTTCATTTAGATGGCTGATTCTTGTGGCAATCCTACTTGAACGCTATCTTCAGAAGAACTGATCTTTCTATTGACTTGTCAGGACTTACATTTGGGGGACAAATTCTTCTGGCACTCCCACGTGAGCACTTTCATTTGGAAGACTGATCCTCCAATATCCAAAATGGACATTTCATGTCAAGGGACAGATCCTGCTGATGCTGCACTGAGCCTCTTTAGGAAGGCAGGTTCTCCTTTTTACCCTGAAGAAATAGGGTAGTTCATTTGGAGGATCTAAGGCCTTCTGGTGCTCCAACTTCAGGCAGTTTCTTCGGAAAGTCTGATCCTACCAGTGTGCCAATAAGACAAGAGTGACTGACTCCCTGAGTTCACTTTATGAGTACGCTGCCTGTGAAAGGTTTTGATCTTTCTATACCCTGAAGGGAAAGTTAATTCAGATGGACTAGTTTCCATTGTAACGGACAAATTCCCCTGGCATTTTTTAGAGATTCTTCTTCTAGAGCAATTCAGCCATTACAGCATGATAGAGTGTGGATTTATTGGGGACTTACGAAGGTACATTTGCTGGATTTCTCTTTAATCTTTGACATTTGAATGGCTTGTGGCAGACCTTGGAAAATGCAAAGATTTTGTTGGTTGTAGTGACATCAGAAAAAAGGCATTAGAATCAAAGTCAAGATTGAATAGCCAGGAAGGACTGGATATTAGAAGGGAACTGATAGACAATGAAAATGGAGTATTGGCTCATTCTGCTGTGTTAGAGTGTTTTCCGCAGTGTGAAATCAAAACTACTGTCTGAATAATGTGGTGGGTTGCTTTCATTTCCATTTGATGCCCTGAAAGACATTCTAGTAGGGGAGCTCAAATGCAGTTAGGCAAGCGTGATCATGTTGAGTGTTTTTCAAAAAGTTGTCTTGTTCTGTTGTGGATTACACCTTGATGCTTGCGATGGGTTAAATTTCAGTTGAAAGGATGTTCATTTGCTAAGCAGTGGTAAGCAAATATGTAATTGCTCCTAATAGTCTTTAGCTGGCGCTATTCAACCCCAATTTTACTTGTTTTTATCTCGTAATGTGCCCAGGAAATGGATGTTGTATAGTATTGTGGGGTGCATATTTGCGATTTCATTATGTTACGAGTTAACGCACACACTGATACCAAAAGCTTCACCAGCTTCGCAGTGTAACAATGTCATTTCCTGCATTTAAACTTCATTTTCTTTTTCAAATGAATGTGGATGGGAAAATCATCATAAATATTGGTCTTGCCGACGATATGCAGTGTATAAAATGCTCAGGAGGAAAGGCATTTTCACCATAATAATGTTGGGTGATCGAAGTATGAGATTGCCATCAAGTGTATCTTAGAAAGATTTGTTACATTGGAAAACAATAACCAAGAAGGATCAACTTTTGTAAATAAACCATTCATCAGGACTTACCAATTTATTTTATCTTTCTTTATTGCAGGGGGAGGGGGTAGATATGGAAAAATACATTGAAATGGGGAAAGAACTGTCCTTCAAACAATTAATTATACTTCCAGTATGTGCAGTTGCAATTCAGAAAGCACCATGAAACGAAAACCTACTTTAAAATTAGTTTGAGATGATAGGTAACATTTCTTTTCTGTTGTACCTGAGTAAGTTTCATTTTTTATAAATAGTATGTCTTTTTTATTTTTTTAAATATTTGTTGGTATCTCAGTGTTTACAATTGAATATGTTATTTTGACATTTGCTTTGATTTCATTGGCAAATCCAAACAAGTGTATTTTTTTTCTTTAAATTTATGCATGTGTTACAATGTATCTGTAAGATGATTGAGCTCTTGAAAGATAATCTCTCACCAGGAGTTTTGTCTATTATTGATTTTACACTTAAAATGTATGTTTGTGTGTGTATTGTTGCTTAGTATTGTATGTTGTAAATAATGTGTGTGTCACTATGTCATCCAAATTGTCATCCCTTGTCATTATTGTAGTGCACTAATCAATGAATGATATGTTGTATCTGCTTAGAAATGTTTTTTTTTTCCGTTGTGTGGTAAATGTTATCCACCTAATTTCATGTTATAGCCCTGTCATAAAGTCAATTAGTGGAAGTACTGAAGTAGGACCATGGTGATGGTGGGACAAAATAATTTGTGACATGTTTACATCCCATCTGAGAACTAACATCCATATATGCTAAGGTTTAGCTTTCAACAGGCCATTATGTCAAAACATTTTTTTTTTGTCCTGAACATTCTTCAGAAACTGTACAATATACAGTAATGTATGTAAACATTGTATGAGAATTTATTCTAGAAATCAAGAGTTTTTGTTTTTACACTATTATTCACAAGCTATTCCCAATGTTCTGATTTAGATCAAAGAAAACTGTCTACTGTGACTCCCTTTACTTTCCAAGCTGTCTTGTAGATTTTTGTTACTCTTTGAGACTGTGACTTAGAGTATTAGAGATATTGAATAGAATCATCATGGCAACCTTGTTGAATGTTTAATGGGATAACCAGTATTTGTTTTACTTTTGTTAGTTTAAAAAAAAATTGATTGTTTGGTGTTTGTTTTACTACTGAAAATATTCGGGAGAAACATAACATCTATCATAGGCATTTTGTGTATACAACAAAACAAAACATAAATCAATTTTTCCAGAAAGTCTATTTGCCGTTTTCAAATTTCTTCAACTTAAAACTTGTATGTTCAGTAACTGTGTAGGTCATGTTGTACTGATATTTTCTTTTCGAACAGGTAGTAATCTAAACAGTTGATATAAATATAATTCCTAAGTCTTATTTTGTAGAGCGTTCTGTGTTACAATTGGTAATTAGTTCATTTTTAATTATATGAAGAAAGGGTAACCTCTCCCATATTTTCAAACAATATTGAATCAACATGGGGTCATTGCAGAAAATAATGATGATCATCTCTCAGCCAACATCTAACAGATAATCTACAGATTGCTAACCTAAACTTAACTAAGTTTAACCTAACTAAATTTAAACCAAATAGAGAAATACTGGTAAATAATGTTGGTATTACACCAAATTCAGTATATTGCTTCGAATGAAAATTTTGAGTGTTATCTGTTTATTGTTTTAAAGTTTATAGAATAATTGTTATTTTGTTTGTTTGTTTGTACGTAGTAATATTTTGCCGAGTGTGGGCTAAACTTTTATTTGTATGTCTTATGTATTCAACAGTCACCAGATGGGGAGGAGCAGCCTAGTACGGAGGTAGACCTGGCCATCTCCAATGAGAGGATCAGGGTCCTCAATGCAGACACTCAGGTAGGTTCACCTTTGACCCCTGGGATAAGATGATGGATACATATGCATTCATATTGGGTGTTATAATGAGCGAATCTTTATTTGTTATTATTATATGGTTCTCTTGAGTCTTATATGTTTCTCAGTGCTCATAGTATTGCACAAATTGCTCTTGGCTAACAGTCATCACTTTGAACCAAAATAATTTTTAAGAAGTTTACAGCTAATTGACTAATCAGTTGGCTTGTATTTTGACAGGTAGGGCTTACACTGCACACTTGTAGAAATCTGTGACAATTTATGAGATTTTGGGCAATTATCCCTTGAACAACTCCACAATTTCTCGTTATCGTTCATTTTCTCACTGATGCAGGAAACGATGATGGACCATCCCCTAAAGACCATCTCGTACATCGCCGACATCGGTAACATCGTGGTGATCATGGCGCGGCGACGCAACATCACGCGGACGCTGGACGAGGCTATGGAGGACAGTGGGATCATGGTGGACGCGGAGGGCCGCAGGCAGCCGCGGAAGATCATCTGTCACGTCTTTGAGACAGAGGATGTAAGTGTGGGGCGGTACCAGTTTGGATGTTCGAACCCCCCTCCACCCCCCCAAAAAAAGAAGAAAAACTATGCCATTCTGAAGCTTTATGGAATTTTTTAGTAGTTTGTAGTTTTATACTTCTAACATGTACGACAGGGGTTCTCAATTAGTTTTGTTGAAGCACCATATTTGTCATCAAGAATCTGTACTGTGCCACTATCCAATGCACGTAGCATCATGGTGTGGGGTCCTGGGGCCTGCGTAATGGCCCCTGGCGGGGGTTGAGAGCAGAGAGCCCTCTAAAGCTTATAAATATAAGGAATTTTGAGAGGCCCAGAATGGGTTTTATTGATATATTGAACAACGGAAATCAAAATACAAACAAATTGAACGATCTCATATGTTTTTCAATATTTTTATTTTTTTTTGCAGCTATCGTGTGCCACTTTGGATGGCCCGGTGCACCATAAGTGGCCTGCGCACCAATATTGAGAACCTTTGATGTAAACTGTAAATTATCAACTAATTTTTTGGATGAAATTAAATAATTACAATCATATTGTACATGAAATGGTGTTTATACAACCTTTTGATAATTTACACAACTCTTTTAGTAGATGTGTGATACAAAATAAATGCTTAACTGATACTATCTGGTCAAAAACAACAAACCCTCCATATTGAATTCATCAGTAGTACAACTCAGTACTGTCTGATACAGGTTGCTGTAGTCTCAAAATGCATACCTGCCAACCAGTACGATTTTTCCAGGGCAGTTCTAGGCGGTGCGTTCAAAAACAAAAACGTAGATTATAATAAGAATAGAACATGAATGACCAAAATAAATAAAACCAAATGCCTTGGTTACTATAGTTATTTTAATGCAATTCCCAAATTGTAATGGAAATGAGGTGTTTACATTCACTGGTGAGTGATGGAACAAAAGGTATGTTTTATTCATGTTTTTTTTTACTCATAAGAAAATTTTTGTTCAGCTGTTTCAAATATTTTTCTCATTTGCACTGTAATTTCATTTTTTTTATTATGTAACCTTTTTATTGTTTACCGTACCGCCTAATAACTGTAATAAGACCAAAACTGCCCTGGAAAAATTGTACTGGTTGGCAGATGTGAAAATGTCTTCAAATGGCAATCACTTCACAAAATGCCCCCCTCCTCCCACCTATATTTTCCCTTTCCCCATCTGTCATTCTAACAAGTAACAAAAACAAGACAATCTAATGCACCAGGCTGAGGCCCCAGATGTGTTTTAACGCTTCAATAAACAAACCCGAGCCAAATGTCATGTTTAGATATCTAAACCTATATGTCCAACCTCCTCCAACATCCAAGTCAGCGAATCTACGGCCTTATTTTTTTCTCCATTCGCGTTTATTTGGTTTCCCGTTCGCAAATTCTGTTGTAATGTTGGCGAAGGGTCTTCTCGACTGACATGTGAGTGTGGCCGAACGTCAATGTCTCTCGTGCCCCGGAGCCCCGCTACCACTCGTCACCCTCTCAACCCCGCCGCTATGTAATCATTTTACGGTCGCTTTAATACAACTCGCAGAGATCTAGTTCAAGAGCAAATGGATCACTTTGCAGGCATTGTGTAGCATTTATTAGCATCTGTAGCTACCTCTGGGAAGTTTGTGTCGTTTCTGTTTTACTCTTTTTTTTAATACGTTCATAGTTGTCCTATGAAGCTGATGTGCTTGAAACTGTTCTTACGTATTTATTGAGAAGAAAAAATTATGCCCATATGGTGATGGCAAGTACAAAGAAATATCATCATAATAATGCTTAACAAATTTTCATTGGATGTGAAGCATATCTTACCACAAAATAAGAATGATGAAATAAATTAATAGTCAATTTATTTCATTCATAAAATAAAATATACACATCTTGAGAGATGAGACAAATTAAATTTTATCAGCAAATAAATAGAATAATAAGTAGATAAATAAGAATAATTGATAAACAAACATTAGATTAATAAATGACTGATAGAACATTGAAAGAAAATAAACAGATAAAATATATCAATTAAAATAGATTCTTAATAAATAGATAAACCACTAAATAAAGTCAATTAGTCAATCAATGAATAAATAAATTTACTGCAACATTTAATGGTAGTATTTGTAAGTCTTTTGCCATAGTAATAATAATAATATCACATAGCACAAAACACTATTCAAATATATTCTAATGAGCTGCAGGAGCTCCTGATATGCTTGATACATATACTATTACATAAATGATAATAGTACATGCATAAAATTAAATAACCAGGTTTTCAATTTTTTTTGGGTTACCCACTCCAGGCCCAACTTATAGCCCAGACGATAGGACAGGCGTTTGCCCTGGCTTACCTCGAGTTCCTCAAAGCTAACGGCATCGAAGACCCGCACGCCCAGGAAATTGACTACCATGATGTGCTGAACTCACAAGAGATCTACGGAGACGATCTGATGCTGTTCTCAAATAAAGAGTGCGAGAAGGAGGTCAGTGAGTCGTTCTTAGGGGAGTGTAACGGCTCAAGCCTAGTGCTGGGTGATATTCTGAAAATATCAAAATTATTCAATCGTGAAAAATATTGAATACACGATAATGATTTCATGATTATTTCAATATAATGTGAGGCAAGATATGGCCTAAAATATTGATTATCAAAAACCTAATGGGGTAAATTCATGCACTGCATTAGGAGGAACCAAGAAATCCCCATAGCTATAAATACTCTGCACACAATTGCTACTGCCTGTAATCATGTAGGTAGAAGCAGTGAGGTGGGAGTAGAAGAGAGACCTGGATGCTGTAAAATGCAGTATCAATAACAGAATTAAGTGCATTAATTGTAATTATCAACAAATAGAACAACTCTGTCAACACAGGTGCACCAAAAATGTCATTTATAAACAATCAGCACTTTGACTCTCCCAATCTAGTTACAACAGGCTCTACAGAAAGCAACATTGTTTTGACCACGTTTTGATAACAGCCCTACAGGGCACACTGTCAATTTAAGCCTGAAATAGATTGTTCTTATTCATCACAATTCTGTTTTAGGCGATATATCATGTTATCGACGATATTTTACATATGATAGTCAAATGGTGTTCAGAACAAATATTGCCTTGCTAGCTCTACTCAAGCCAGACATATTAACCAGTCAACTCTCTTAATCCCAGGCAGTGACAGGCCCATACTAAACACAGCACAAAAGTTAACCTGTGGGACTAAGAGTTAAAGATGGTTTGATTATACATCAACATGCATCTCCCATAGACCTTGTGACGGGATGTCTCGTCTCCCGTCTTCAATGGCTTAAACCTTGTGTGTCTGATATATAAAATATGCTGCTTAGAATTAAGGATTCGTATGTTGTGCAGATTTTAAAATATAAGCGATGTATCATTTCAAAGTAGAACGTAGATCAAGTTGTTTGGTGTACTGGTAGTCTACATTCGAGACACCAGGTGTCGTTTTTACTTGAAAGTGTGAGAGGTGAAGATTAAGTTGACTCTGTACATTGTGAATTATTTCAGGGTATTCATTCAATGAACTCATTGGGACATGTACAATTCTAGAATACAGTTACTATCTAAAGTAAGCAGTCTCAGAATGAAACTGTTTTTTTATGAAACATCTCTCATTTGTTTGTGCTTTTTCAAAGAATAGGGGATAACACTAACCCAAAGACTAGTTATTACATCATTATACTTGGCATAAATACATGTACATTGGCATATTGAGGCCATTGGTACAGTAGATTAAACATAAAACAAGCATGATATCAATAATTTTCTTTTGTAAAATAAGTCATTGAGACTTCAAGGTAACACTAATGCAAAGACCAGTCATTATGTGCAGCAATAGAGGGCATGGTTAAATGAAATACAATGCAAAACAGCTGTGAAATCGATTGTGTAAATTATTTGCCCTTGATTTGTCTGGGGGAAAAGATATTTTTACTCTAAATGTAGGTCAGTAATTTATTGCAGGGACCTCCATCCTCTTCATATTGTCAACTATATATTCTGTGTGTGATGTCACCAACTGTGATTAGATAGTTGACACCAATATTACATAGAATGAAACACAAAACAGCTGTGATATAAGAAATTGGAAATTGTTGGCTTGTGTTTTGTTTGGCCAAAAAGAAAAAATAGAAAAAATCCCCCAATATATGTCGATAATGTAGTACAGTGAACTCCACCCCACCCCATTAGATACCACCATGTATTTGTGGTTAGAATGAAGTAGGAGTTTACATATCTGAAGTGGAATTGTGATGAGCTCGTAGATGTAATTCTTTACATCTACATTATGTCAGCTATTGTATTTGAAACAAAGTGCTGTTTAAATATCTGAAATAGAATTTTGCTAAGTTTGAATATGTTTTGATAAAAAATAATTGAAAAATAATCATATACAAATTCAGTTTTGTTTATAATTGTAAATAGTATTTGATGAGTTTTATATTTTTTTTTTCTCCTAAAATCTTCACCTGCAGGTCTTAGTGGAGAAGGAAAGGGGTGAGATCATGGGCATGGTGATCGTGGAGTCGGGGTGGGGTTCCCTTATCCCCACGGTGGTGATAGCCAACATGTCCCCCTTTGGGGCGGCCGCCAGATCGGGCAAGCTGAACATCGGCGACCAGGTGATGTCCATCAACGGTACTAGCCTCGTAGGGCTTCCACTTCAACAATGCCAACAGATAATTAAGGTGAGACGATGATGGTAGATATATTGAATATAAATTAAAGTATGTGTCATGTGTTTGTTGTTACATATGTATCAAGTGCAAACAGTCATAAAACCTTGCTTTCAAGAATGACAAAATGAGAAATAATATGAACAAGAATAAGGAGGATTAGGAGGGTGGTAGTTGAAGAGGAAGAGAAATAGGAGGGAGAGAGAGAAGGACAAGGACAAGAAGCAGGATGAGAAAAAGAACTAACACAGTAAAATGGTGAACTTCAGAAGAAATAGAGGAGAAGGAGGAGGAGGAGAAGGGGGAGAGGAGGAGGAGGAGGAGGAAACCTTTTAATTGCAGGAAGCAGAAAAAATGCATGTTAAGTGTCACTTTTTAAATTAAAATTGAGTACATTTTGGGCATGCCTTTCTCCCTTCACATATGCATCCTCATAGAGCTCAATGATTCAGTTTCTTTTCAAATTCAACTAGTTCAATATCTTTCCTCCCTCTGACATCACAGATTTAATTTAAAAAAAATCTGTATCTAGTCAAATTTAACAAGTTGTTCCTTCTCAATTGTATCCTCACAGAGTTTAAAAAGTCAGTGTTTAGTCAAATTCTACAAGTTTCATCTTTTTTTCCCTCTAACCTTACAGAGTTTAACAAGTCAGTGTTTAGTTAAATTCTACAAGTTTCATTTTTTTTCCCCCTCTAACCTCACAGAGTTTAAAAAGTCAGTGTCTAGTCAAATTCAACGTGGTATCCTGTCCGCCAGTGACACAGGTGCTCATCAAAAGGCCGGACACCAAGTACCAGCTGGGATTCAGCGTCCAAAACGGCATCGTAAGTTCTATTCAATTTTATTGATAAATTGTTGCAGCCAAAAGTTGAGTTTCAATAGAGAGTCGGAAGTTATGATGTTATTTGGTTTTACCCAAACCATAACTCCGTGTAAATGCAGCTTTCCTATTTCCTACTGCAACTGGTTCCGCCATTGTCCACACATATTTCTGAACCAGAGTGATGTCCCACTTTGGTACCCTGTTGTGATTTACAATTTTATTATCTGTGCATACACAATATACAAATATGAATACAGAAATAAAATACTGTACATAATAAAATAATATGGTTCCATTTTGAAGTATAATCCATGCAACATTCACTCATATTTTACAAGTTTTATATAGGTTCAGACAATAGTCTTTATTCTACATAATGGAGATCTTAAAAAAACAAAGTAAGTGGATGAATTTTAAGTTAAATTGAATGTAGGAACATTTTTCTACATAAAACCACAGAATAACCACTGTCTTAGAGACTCCAAGCCCATAGCATACCTGCCAACCATTCCGATTTTTCCAGGGCAGTTCTGGTCTTATTACAGTTACTAGGCGGTGCATTCAACAACAAAAACATAGATTATAATAACAATAGAACATGAATGACCAAAATAAATGAAACTACTCAACCAAATGCATTGGTCACTATAGTGATTTTAATGCGATGCCCAATTTGTAATGGAAATGTCGTGTTTACATTCGCTGGTGAGTCCTGGAACAAAATGTTTGTTTTATTTATGCTTTTCCTAAAAAAAAAATTTTTGGTTCACCTGTTCCAAATATTTTTCCTATTCGCACTCTTATCTCATTTTTCTTTAATTATGTAAACTTTTTATTGTTTACCGTACCGCCTAATAACTGTAATAAGACCAGAATTGCCCTGGAAAAATCGGAATGGTTGGCAGGTATGCCATAGGGTTAAATTTCCTGATTTTTTTACTCTTTCTCAAAGGCAGTAAATCTCATTTGCACTCCTTCCCCAGCACACAAAACATCACTCTTGCCCTTAGGCTATTTATGAATGATAGTCTGTTTACTAGTTGACTAATCAATTAAAATTAGAAAAATGCATGTATGTTCTCTGCTAGGAATTTTTGTCTCTAGAAGACAATAATTCAAATGAAAGTCTAACAGTCACTATAATTCCATTATAACTGAGTTTTTCACTTCTATATTTTGCTTAAAGTTCTTAGATGGTATTGTATTTACACAATGTTGATTTTTAGGCTTGCAAAAGATGTGCTCTGCCTTTAAAAAACACTCACACCAACAAACAAACTAGATACATTCTTTCTCCAATGGTATTACTCTTTTCTGACTAAATTTACAGATCTGCAGTCTAATGAGGGGCGGCATTGCAGAACGCGGAGGTGTCCGGGTGGGGCACAGGATAATAGAGATCAACGGCAGCAGCGTGGTAGCGACAGCCCATGAAAAGATTGTAGAGATGCTATCGACGTCAGTGGGAGAGGTAGGTCTTAACCAGTTGACCCCAGGAAACGAAGGTGTCCTGTGTTAAATTTAACCCTATA